>JAJIBD010002498.1:0-85705 GCA_021461705.1 Cryptotis parvus | reverse complement strand
GTGTGTTCCAGGTCTTTTTTTTTGTGGATCTTAAAACATCAAGGAATTTTTTAAAACTGTTGCTCCAGAGATTCAGTGATGTAAAAAGTTTAGGCAAAATACTTCAAGGCTTGTTTCTGGTTTGCAAGTGGCTGGAATTCCATGCAGTATAAAATTTAATTTCTCGCAGGGCTTAAAAGCGCCATGTTTGTGCACTCTCTTGTGGTACTTTGCTCTGCGCTTCCTGCCACTAACAATGAAGATCTGTTTACTGACGTAGTAGCATCACCAAACGACTCGTGATTTACTTCAGTCTCTAAATTAGCCTTGCGAGCTTTCCATTATTTCAAGTTGTTTGCCTGTTTTCTTTAGTTTTTCAAGTTGCTTTTAAAAATAACTATCAATTTTAGTTTAAAAACTGCCCCAGAATGATGATGATTCCCCTCTCCTCACCCGGCGCCCCAAATCTGCTGGTAATTGCAAGTGTCTTGCATTTGTGTATAGGAGGTGCTCTTGAGGCCGAACCATGTCTCCAGTAGATTTGGAAATTCTGAACTACATAAGACCCCTTCCCGTGCAAAGTCAGCGGGGGGGGTAGGCTGAAAGCGCAGACCTGGTGCTTCACGCTCTATTCCACTTATCACGTGAGGACCACCCGGGCCATATTCAGTTATACTGCACAATCTTGGTCATTTGAAAGGACAGAAAATTAAATAGGCTAGAGCTACAAGGTGAATTTTACTTTGAATCTAATTTGTATTAAACTTCAGGAATGTGTGAGCAGAAGGCAAGTATTAAGACTCAGATGGGAAATGTGACATTTTAAATAGGCAAGATGCTTGTATAATTTTGGCAGCTGGGAGGTTTACTGATTAGATTCTGTTGTGATTGTTTAAGCAGCAGATTTGCCTGGGGCAACAGGAACTGCCTGTCACACTGTTTTTCTCTATCTCTAAACTTTATTTCTCTCTTGGCTTTCTTCTTCTTTTTTTTCTTTTTTTTAATATTTTATTATACCACTGGGTCCAGGTATGTTATTCCTTTCCCTCTCCTGGTATATGGGTTGTTATTTTGGGATCCCAGGTTGAGCGACTTTTAACACTTTCTGCAGAAAAGATTGCTCTGGGGTATTGAGTAGTGTCTGATGGTATACCTTTTGTCTCCGCGAGTAGGAGGGGCTATGCTTGTTTTGTCTCCATAGTGGTGAGGGCCTATGCGCTTGTTTTGGGCCACACCTCTTAGATGCCCAGGGCTTACTCTTGGCTCTGTGCTCAGGGACCACTCCTTATGGGCCCTGGGAGCCATATGGGATGGGGAGATTACTGCCAGGCAAGTACCTTACCCACTGTACTGTCTTCTGGGCCCCTAGGCCCCGTGTTGCTGAGCAAAAAGATTTCAGTCTTCCCCACCCTCTATTCGTGTAATAGAGCTATTCTATTCTGTTGTTAATTATTGAAAGCCGTTGAAACACCCAGATGTCACCTGGATTGTTGTTGCTTAGAAACAGTATTTTTGGGTCGGACGATAGCCTAGAGGGTAGAGGCGCTTGCTTGCACGTGGCCGGCCTATGCTGGCCTGGGTCCAACCCCCGGGCATCCCATATGGTTCCCGAGCACCGCCAGGAGGGTAAAGTCCTGGAGTGTAGAGCCAGGAGTAACTCCCTGAGCATTGCCGGGTGTGACCCAAAAGCAAAAAAAAAAAAAAAAAAGAAAAGAAAAGAAACAGTATTTTGACCACATTTGTGATTTTCTTTTTGGTCTATAGTAATTTTGTTACACTTTGGTACTGTTTCTATATGTACTAATTTATTTGAATTCTTATAGTGTTGTCGGGTGTTGGGAAATTCTCAATGAGTCCTCTCTTCAAATATTATCTGTGGTGGACCTTTACCATATCTCTGGATCTCTAAGGGTCTTTATAGCATCTTCTGTTTTTTGTTTTTGTTTTGTTTTGGGGGGCACTTCTGGTGGTACCTAGGTCACACTCCGGCTCTGGGCTCTGGGTTTACTCCCTGGTGAGGCTCAGGGGCCATTTGGGTGCTGAGGGATTGAATCTGGGTCAAATGGATACAAGACAAGTACCTACCTACTCTACTGTCATTCTTGCCCCAGCATCATTAAAAAATTATTTCTTTAAAAAATTATTTTTAACTTTATTTAAACACCGTGGTTTACAGTTATTCATAATACAGTTGTTTTAGGCATTCAATATTTCAACAATCCTACCACCAGTGTGACCTTCCTTTCCCACTCGTCCCATTTCCTCACTCACTCCCCCCCCAAACCTGCACCCCAGCAGGTACAACATAATTTGCTATATTGCTTAGTAGATCAAAATGGTTAATGGAATTATTAAAAAAAAAGATGTTCAGTTCAGAAGGAAAGGACAGGATGCAGAATGACTGCATTCATGAGTGGAATATAAATACATACCTGTGTTCTACTAATTGTGGCAACTGCCAGACTAGAAATGTACACAAAGGATTACATGATAATACCTAAAGGTCTCTAGGGCAAGTCAATGTTGGGGAAGGAAGGAGGAAGGGAGGGTAAGGAGAGAGAGAGACTAGAGAGAGAGAGAGAGAGAGAGAGAGAGAGAGAAAGAGAGGAGAGGAGGGAGAAAGATATGCCTGCTATAGAGGCAGACTGGGGGAAGGGGAGGGAATTGGGGCACTGGTGGAGGGATGGGTGCTGGAACACTCTATGACTGAGACCCAATCATGGAACATATTCTGTAATTGTATATCTCTACGGTGGTATAATAGAATTTTTTTAAAAATGCCCAGTAAAAGAAAATTTGAGAAAATTTTATCGTATTGATATGCCAAATACCAGTAATAATTGACCTGATGGAAGGCTCGGCGCCTCTTTGATGTTCCTGGGAGCAAGTAGGTCCCCTTGGGCTCTACTAACACAGAGACAGGACATATGGAGACGTTACTGGTGCCCTTTTGAAAGCAAATCGATGATGAACGGAAGATAGTGATACAGTGATTGAGGTCTCAGCAATGAGGTCGGTGAAGTGATTGCTGGGGCTTACTGAGCTGTTTGTTGCTGGTTGAGCCTTCTGTATTATTGTGTGATTGAATGATGTGCTGAACTTTTCCTTTTTTTCTCTTTTTTTCCATGACTCAAACATTCTTGCTTGAAAGAATGACAAACTATAGTTCTTAAAAAATGAATGAAGTGAGTCTGTCTCCTGAAGATTAATGACTGGTAATATTCATTTGCAATGATAAAATTGGCAATGGATCAAGTGGAAATTAGATTTTTTAGAAAACTTATATCCAATACTGTATGCTTGACATCTTCCTAATATTTAAAATCTCTTTCTAAAAATTGATTTGCTAACTAATGTGATTTTTAGACTGGATAATGAAATATGTCAACATTTAGAAGATCTGCTTAACACACACAGTGAGCCAATATTTTCTTCTCACGAGGTTGGCAAAATCATGAATAGTAGAAAGATATATTCAATATGTAAGACCGACTAGTGGATTTCTAACAAAAATAATATGAAAAGTTTGCTGAAACAGATTAAGATTGTACTTTAAAGTCACTCTAAGAAACTTATTTGTCAAGATTCAATGTAGTGCCAAAGAAGGCTATCCACAAAGGATTACTGTAATTCTCTCCCCTTTCCAGCTACATATCTAAATGAGGCTAGATTTTTTACTCAATAGTAGCATCATATTTTAAGAGTTGAATGCAGAAGCAAATATAGAATTCAGTTTTACTCTATTCATATAGATAATTAAAATTTTAAAATAGAAAACAATGCAGATATTAAAATATGGAAACCATTGCTTTTCAATTTGTAGAGGGAGCCCATAGCTTGAGGTGCCAAGGGGTTTACTCCCTGGTTCTGCGCTCAGGAATCACTCCTGGTGGTGCTCGGACAATCATACAGGGATGCCAGGGATCGAGCCAGGGTCTGCCACATGCAAGGCAAGTGCACTGTCTTCTGTACGATGGCCCTGGCATCCCTTAAAGAGTTTTAAGAACATAAACTCCTGAGGGAATTGATCTTAACTGTGCAAAAGAGAACTGGATAAGGAGAGTGTTTTCCTTTTTTAAGTTGAAGTAACTTTGACATGATGTCGGATTCTTGCTCTAACAGTTACATTTTAAGTCAGTGTAGGTACACTACTTTAAGTTCAACATAAAAATTTAATTCTGTCCTTTATCAAACATTTGTTCTTTTGTTCTGACTATAACCCTTCTGCCCGCTATCCTTCAGGTAAGAAGTTGATCTTTTTATTTTAAAATTTTTTTGAGTTTAGTATTTTTGTTTTGGGACCACATCTGGTGGTGTTCAGGGCTTACTTCAGGCCTGTATGTACCCTCAGGGTCACTCCTAGAGGGGCTCAGGGACGTGACGCAGTGCCTAGGTCAAACCCAGGCAAATACAAAAGTGCCTTCCTGCTGTATCGTCTCTCTGGCCCCACCCAATTCATCTTTTAGTCCAAAAGTTGTATATTGTTTTAATTGCAATTTTAAAATATTTTGTATGCATTGTATTAATTTTGTATTTATCTTTGTCTTAGTTCCTACGTTTATTTTCTCCCTATATCATATACAGTAAAATGATGACTCTTATTGTGTTTGTGTTTGTATTTCTTTTTCTGGCTTATATGATACCATCAGAATTGTTGGAAAAAGTTTTTTTTTTTAAGTTGAGTAGCGTTTCATTGTGTATATGTACAACATGTGGTGTATCTGTTTATCATCTGATAGACACTTCGGTTGTCTCCAGATGTGGGGTATTGTAAATAATGCTGCAACAAATATGGGGGGTGCATGTATCTCTTTAAATGAGCATTTCTTTTTTATTTTTCATCTGATACACAGCTGTGAGGTAACTGGATCATAAGCAACCTCTAACTTTAAGGTTTTTACTGTTTTGTTTTGGCCTTATGGGTCGTACAAAGCTGTGTTTTCAGGACTTTTTCCTGGCTTGTGCTCAGGGATTACTCCTGAAGGTCTTCGGGAATCCTATGTGTGCTGGGGACTGAACCAGGGCAGCTACGTGACAAGGCAAAGCATCTTACCACTGTATTATCTCTGTCACTCTAGTTTTAAATTTTTGAGGAATCTCTATACTGCAAATCATTTGTTATCCATATCCTACTTGATCATAGGGAGTTTTTGGGATTTCAAGATGTCTTGGCCATTTTCCATGGTTTTAAAGGATAGCTTGTTTATATTTTTATAAAGACTCCAGGAGATTAAGTATTATTTTTGTTTAAAGTGTCAGATTGTTTACTTTTTGATATCTTAAGTTATGTGGATTGTATCCTTTAACTTGCTGATCAGAAAGACAAGTGGCCTAAACACAATTTATAAATACTAGAAACTCTTTGCTTCTGGTTTGTGTGTTTATTTTTTGTGCCACACCCAGGGATGCTCAGGACTTCTCCTGACTCTGAGCTCATCCATCAGTCACTCCTTTCTTGGTTATCAGGGGACCAGATGAGGTGCCAGGAACCAAGCCTGGGTTGGTTGCATGCAAAGCAGGTGAACTACCCATCACGCCCCACTCTAGCCCTCTTAAACATGGGAAATTCTTACTATGTAGTTAAGAAAGAAGAGATTGGCGTGTTTTGTCAGCCTTGGCATCCAACAACAAGATTCATTTTTGGGCCAGACAGCTAGTACAGGGGGAAAGGTGCTCGCCTCGCATGCTGCTGGACCCTAGTTTGCTCTCCCGTACTGCTTATGGTTCCCTGAGTGCTGCTGGCGTGGTTCACACTCTCCCTCTCCCTCGAAAAAATCATTGTCATGCATTTGTTCTACTCAACAGTGCACATCAGCCAAGATGGTGGTACTTAGTTTCAAGGAAAATAAGGCTTTTGATGGTTTTACAAATAGCAATAAGAGCAGACTGAGTTTCTGAAAACCCAACTGTTCTAGAAACTTTTTCACATGATCTTAAAAATTTCATTCTCGGGCCAGAGGCGGTAGCATAGCGGGTAGGGCGTTTTCCTTGCACTCATACAATCTGGGTTCTGATCCCCGGCATCCCATATGGTCCCCTGAGCACCACCAGGAGTAATTCCTGAGCAAAGAGCCAGGAGTAACCCCCTGAGCATTGCCTGGTGTGACCCAAAAGAAAAAAAAAATTTAAAAAAATTTCATTCTCTATCATCACTGGCCATAATAATTTCACTCCAAGAGAATATAAATTAGTAACCTACCAGTGATAGTAAAATGGCTAAAATAAGATAGTTGTCTCATATTGTCTTTTTTTTGAGGGGTTGTTCTTTTCCTTTGTGGTGCCAGGAATCAAAACCCAGGCCTCACACACGTAGGGGCAAGTGCTCTGTTGCTCTGTCTATATCCGTAACTGGTATCAGACTATTCGGTCCTTCCCATTTCACACTTTTACAAATCTGTTCTCTGTAGAACTGAAGTTATTCAGTTTTCTTCTTGAGTATTCTCAGATTGATTTTTATGTATAAAAATCTTATCCCTCTAACAAGATTTTATACTTGAGGGTAAGAACTCTACATATTTTATATCACCCACAGTGTTCTATAGAGAGGATAGACTTGATACTTGCTATTTAGTTTAAAAGTGGAGATGCAGCAAATTCATTTCCTATTTGCAAGTATTTGTTGAGAATTTACAGTGTAGAAAGCACCAGTAGGTATGTTAAGCACTGATAGATATGCAGTTGTGCGCTTTACTTTTGCATTGAAGGAGCAAATGACAAGAATTTTAAATTCAGAAGATACTGAGTCTTATTGCGCTGAAAGGATTATTCCTATGACAGTAGAATTTTTTATGAAAGAAACCATGTTTTATGAAAACCATTACCTTCTTTGCAAGTGCATTAGGAAATAGAGCGTTTCGGCAAAGGGATGGCGGGCCTTCTACCCCCTCCCACCCGCTGTGCCTGATATTCCAATCCGAGTTTTAGATAGCCCTGAAAGTATGATTGATTTTGATTTCACATCTGAATTGGCATTTGCAGGCCAGTGGGTCTGCAGGTGACGGTTCTCACATTAAGAGACTAAGCCTTTCTCTTCATGCCTTTGTGCTTGGCAGGTTTCTACTCAGGCTCGTATGGCCCCAAGGTAGTTTTACCAGGGATCTTAGTTGAGGGTCTTTGGCTTTGAATTCATGGACATGTAAATCAGCCATTCCATCAGCCTTACTAAATTTAAAAATACTACCACTTGGAATATCGGTTTATGAATTGCACCTAATATGGTGTAACCATATGAAGATGTGATGGTAGGGACTTTCCTGGGCCCTCAGCTTAGATGCATAATTTGATAGATGCCAGTGAAACGTATAATAATGACTTTATTACATATTTACCTCTTTAATACCTATCTAAAAGGGGCTCATAATGAGCCTTTTGGGTGAAGTCATGGGATGTGGCATGGGTGCTGCAGACAGACTACCTGGGCCCCACTGCCCAGTGTGGTTTTAGTATGTTACTCTCAGTGCTTAAGTTCATGCCTGTAAGATGAGAACTGAGGGCTGGGAGGATTAGGGACGCTAACACTAAGCAGTGTCAATTTAGATGTGTGACTTATTTTTTTAAATTTCTGCTATTTAATTGGATCACATCCTCTAATTTTTAAGGATATAATTACTTTTTCTCTCCCTTTAATTTATTAAATCACCATGAAATGCAAAATTACAAAGTTGTTCATGATTGAATTTCAGCTGTACTTCCCTCCCATCCCCCAGCTTTCCTCTGTGGCAAACACTTTACTTTTTGCTTTTTTAAGCACTGTAGTTTTGGAGTCTTCTTACTGAAAGAGTAGGAAGCTTATCGCTTTACCTCCTTTCTGCACCCAGTTCTTGTCCAGAGTGATCACTTTCCACTGTCATTGTTATAGTGGTTCTTCTTTTACCTACCCCACCCCTTCCATTGTGGCAATAGTCCCACTGTGGAGCAGTTTTTCTGGCCTTCATTTCTCTTGTCTTTGGGTGTTGGAGGACAGGTTTAGCTCACCTGGGAGCTTTGTTGTTTTGCCCATTCCCAGCTTAATCTTATTTAAGCCAAGGTTCATTCTAATGAGACCTCTCTTCTATGTAAACACTGCAAGAGGGTGTGGCAGTTACAGAAGTCACCTTGATTGAATAACTTCTGACTTATACATCTACTAAGACTTCTATGTTTACTAGATTGGGCTCAGCTCCTCTTTATACCCACTGCACCCAGCGTGGTACAGTTAGAATTTACCAGGAGACTACCACCATGGCTACGTTGAGACTATAGGAAGGGGATCATACTAGTTTGCTCTAAGCAGGCGAGTGTTACCCTTTCAGTATAGGAGAACAAGATACTCAGAATCACCCTGGTGCAGATAATAATAAGAGGGACCTTGTGGGTACCATCTAGATTACATGAAGCTCATGAAGTTAAGATGTATTACTTTATATCAGCCCTCTCTCTCTCCAAGTGTTTTACATAAGAGATAATCTTGGTAGAAAGGATTAGACATTGACATAACCTTTGTTTATACCTGCAATAGGGTGTGGCACTACACTCTGTTTAGAGTTCTTTGTTGACATGACCCTCCCGATTGGATTACTTTGGTGTATATAAGGGGCTGACTTGAGGCTCCTTCACTTTTGCCTTTTGGGTCTTTTAGCTTTCGGCTTTTTGCTCTTTGGCCTTTTGCTCCTTCTGGGTAGGACTCAGCTCTGGTGAGATCCTCTCTCTTTGGTGGGAGACTTAGGCTCTTTTTTATGGTCTAAATTCAGACCAGAGCTAAAGTTTGTTCATTATATTGGAGTGCTGTGGAAGAGCTTTTGTACTATTAAAAGCCATTTTTGAACTGCACCGACTCGTGAGTTTTCATCTGTTCTCCTGGCGTCCTTGGAGGTAGAAGAGAATCTCTGTCCTAACACTGTCGGGGACCCCCGCGGCATTCCCGACATTTGGGTATTCTTCTCTTATGTTGCTTTATATATTACAAATGAGTACAGTCATTCTTTGTCTTTCTCCCTCTGACACGTTTCACTCAGCATGCTACTCCATGTCTGTCCATGTATCCACAAATTCATGACTCCATTATTTTTCTAATGACTGCATAATATTCCATTGTGTAGATATGCCATAATTTCTGAGTTTCCCACTCATCTGTGCTTGTTCATTTCTGTTATTTCCAGATTTCGCTATTTTGAATAATGCTGAAATGAACATAGGAGTGCACATGGTTTTTCTGCATTGTATTTTGGGGCCCTTAGGGCATATTCCCAGGGGCAGAATTGCTGTGTTGTATGAAAGCTCAATTCCTGTTTTTTTGAAGAACATCTATATTGTTTTCCCAAAAAGCTAGATCAGTCAACATTCCTATATCCTTCAGTTTTAATCATTAGTCATGGTATAAATACCTTCTTCACAATCCCCGAATCCCTGTACCCCCACCAATTCTTTATTTCTTTCTTCTTTTTTGACTTTTAGGCCATATCTGGCTGTGCTTAGGGCTTACTCCTGGCTCTGTGCTCAGGGATCATCACATTCTCAATTTCTATGCTATGTTCTCTAGTCCTAGGCTCTTAGGAAATGTCTTATCACATTATTGTTATGTTGTATTTTGTGAAGGTGTGATCTGCAGTCGTAAGAGGTGTATTTCAGATAAGCTTCACTTTTTTAATCGCAATGCCGCTCCATTCTATATACTGCCATTGGCCACAGCCAAAGCATGCCTGGTGTTTATTAATCATTTCCTCTAAGAACTCAATTAGATTCTTAATTAGGATCATCATTGACGAGCAGACAGCGGCGTCCCCAGGCAGCTGCACATCGACTGACTCGCTTTCTCTGTCCTTCTGGTTTTCTGAAAATTTAGACAGAGGAGGAGCACAGTGGTGCTTCTAGGGTCCTTTTATCTTTTTATTTTTTGTCCTCTAAGAGGGCCTTTAGGGGGTGATTAGCTGTGTGACATAGTTCTGTTCTCTGACTCTTGTAGCGGTAAGGAAGCATAGCCATATATAGCGGACAGGAAGCCCTCTCTGGTTATTGAATACATGCAGTTGTGTTAACCATCCTGGAGTCACATTTGAATATGACAGAGTATTTCACTTTGCTCTAAAACGGAAGTTCTTTCCTTCTGTCATCATTGTCACTTTTGTTTGGTTTTCTGGATTATGTTTTGTGAGATACTGTCTTATTGTTTCAGGAGGAAATGAGCGCTCCATTTTTTTTTTTTTTTACCCCTCAGGAAAATATGGGAAAATGGGGCGAAGGAGTATCTTCTTACCTTAATTTTTCTACAGAATAGAAATTGGAAGGTGGAATGTCTGATCAAGTGGGGGTGGAAGGTCTGATCAAGTAACTCCTCAAGCAATTATTTCTCTCAGACCTATTAGGTATGATATAATTGTGTCACAATAAGAGAAAAGTAAATGCAGCAGTGGCCTCTATTGTATGGAAAGGGGAATCCTTGAGTCAGGATCCCAAATGAGGCCCGGCAGGAATCACGAACACTGTTCTTCCTTGAGCCTGTTTGCTTCGTTCTTTTGGCTTATTACAGACTTTCCTGTGGTTTAGGTAAATTGTGAACTTGGTACCGGGATCAAGTAGAATTATTTTTGTGTCCAGCAGATTTGCTGCTGCTTCCAGGAGAAGTGGAGCAGGACCTTTGTGCCAGTGTTTCCTCCTACACCCCTCCCATGAACCGGCCTCTGGCCCCTGGAGTGAAGCCGAAATCCCTGTAAGAAGAACCCAGCAACAAACGGAAGAGGTACTTCACAGGAATTCACCCATTGTCCTGAAAGAATCAAGAATTTCAGTTGCCTAATCGGGTGTCTCCCGACCATTTCTCTTTCTCACCTGACTTTTGTAAGCTGGGGTGCAATTACACTTTTACATGGAAACGATTCCCGTTTCATGAGGTCTGCCTTGCTAGAGGATGGAGCTGTTTGGGGAGATTGCACCAGAGCAGATAGACTGGTTTCTGTCGGTTTTTGGTGTGAGCCAGCTATATATTCTTTTATTATATTTTTTCTATGAGCATACAGAATTTTTGTATTAGTTAAGGTAAAGCCAGCTGCTCTTGGAGAGAATCCCAATTTTAATGCAGTGGCTGAAAGGACAAGGAGTTTGTTTCCCTCTAGAAACAGTCTGTGGAGTTTTAAAGCGTTTTAGTAGAACTGGTAGATCTGATCCCTGGGGCCATGGGGACAGAAATCTGCATCTGTGCTGTGTCCTAGACTATGGGGAACTTCGGTCTGCTAGCCATAGAGATCCTCTGGTCTGACCCTGGTGGGACAGATTTCGATGATTCTCAGCACTGGCTACTTGCACCCCACCTGCTGGTATTGCATGGCCTAACAATGATGTTATAAACATCTAAATGGCCCGAGGAAGGAGAAAGTTCCCCACCCTTGCCTTTGGACGTGTGACTTCACTGACCAGAGTCAGGTTATTGTCCTCCCTGGAGGAAAGGAAAGAGCCAGGGGCTGTTATATTCACTCAAGGTTTGGACTCAACACTTCTGCCCAGTTTCTGCTGGTGGCCTTGCAGTCCAAGGGGAGGCTGGCACATACCACTTAGGCAGAGCTTCCTGGGGGAAAGCCGGAGAACGGAGCTCCTAGCACAATTATCATCTCAGTGTAGCACATGGATATTGGGCATCTTTTTGTTCTACTGTAGTTGGATTGGTGGGCACAGGGTATCCCAGCAATGCTCAGGAAGCCTGTTAATTCTGGACCAGCTCCGTGCTAGGTTTCAGTGTTAGGGCTGAGAATATGGAGCTAGGCATGACGTGGGCCATCCCGCTTAACTCAGCATCTCCCAGGACTGTACTCGGGTGCTCTGGGGTTCCGGGCTATACCCAGTGATTCTTTGGGGGCTATATAGTGCTGGGGATCTAACCAGGCTTGACTGTTTGCAAGGCATGCACCTTAACCCTGTACTCTAACCCTTGAAATGGTGCATCTTTTGTTATCATTTGCCACTCTTCAGATACCAAAAAAAATATATGCAGCAGTGAGGTTTTGGGAAGGAGCATGAAAGAGGGTACAAACCCGTTATTACTGTTTCTAATAGGTAACTGAGGCATCACTCAGATACTAGTCAAAGTTACAAAACAGTCCATCAGAAATAACTCATGCATTTCAGATTTCAGTCACCCCTTTCTCAGGGACATCACAAAAGTATATGTGGAATGCTGCTGGCTTATACTAAACACCAAATTGGTTCCCAGATAAACTATCAGGGATAGCTTCTTTTGAGCATGCTTTTAGAATTAGAGGTTGCTTTTCCTGAGTAGTCAGAAACTAAAATGGCAAGGTTTTTTGCTAGAAAGAATCAGTTTCTTTTTAAAGACTTGCTCATGCTTCTGATTTCAGTTGTAACCATATAAATTACTAAACTAGCCAGTGGTCTCACCACCTTGTACTTACAGAAATGTAAAATGGTTTTAGTTGGTGGGACTTGATCACTTGAATCCCGTTATTCATCAATTTGCTCGAGCGGGTTCTAGTAACATTTCCATTGGACCCTATCACGTGTCAATGTAGCCCAATGGCATCTGGTTGATTCAGGAATATGAAGAGCCTCAAACCGTTCCTTCAGGGTCTTTACAAGGAAGTCTGACCATCTTGTAGGTGGGCGGCCACGTGATCTTTTGACATTCCGTGGGGTCCAGTCGGTAATGGCTCTAGTCCAGCGGTTCTCTCCAAATCACATTACATGTCCAGCCCATCTGATTTTTGATGCCTTGGCAAACGAGACAGCGTCCCTGATTTTGGAATAGCGACGGAGGTCAGAACTCCAGATTCCTTCTCTCACTTGAGTGAGGCGTGATATTCCATGCATAGCTCTTTCGATTCCTCTCTGGGAAACCCGAATAGCATTCTCATCCTGCTTTCGTAGGGCCCAGGTCTCTAAGGCGTATGTTAATGCAGGGAGACGGTGGAGTCAAAGAGATGTGCCCGGAGCCGGAGGTTCTTTGTCCTTTTAGCTATTTCTTCGATGCCTTTGAAGGCATTCCATGCCACTCTCTTCCTCCCTGCGCAGGTCAGGTTTTAGGTGGTTCATCATGTTGATTTCTCGAACTAGGTACACATAACTGCTGCATTCAGAGATGTTTGTTCCATTGAGAAGGACCAAGATGTTTGTTCCATTGAGAAGGACCAAGAAGATCGGCTGAAGAACTCCATATAGGGACCCATGGCCTAGAATGGAACGAACAGGGTGAGAGACCATCTGAGTTCATCATGTCCACCAAGACCATTCATGGGAACTCACAGTTCCAGAAGGCTGAAGCAAAAACGTTGGACGTGGGAATCTCCTGGCGGACAGTTCCACAATGAAATTGACCACATCATCTTCAATCGACGGTTTTGTCTGACCGATGTAGCTGTCATCTCCAAATTCCAAACAGGATCGGACCACCGTCTCCTTTGTGCAAAATTCTACTTCCCGCAACAGAAAAGGCTGCAAAAGTTTAAGAAGAGAACACACAGAACGACTACCAACTGGGAATTCTTTGGCACCATTGCAGCAACATGGGAAGATACCATCATTGGCGACATCGATGAAGAATACAACCGACTGGTTCAGCACCTCCATGATTGTGCAAAGAATGCTGAGAGAGAGAAAGACACAAAAGATCGCTTGTCTTCAGAAACTCTTGAGCTCATTCGCCAACGTGGCAAGGCGCGAGCCTCAGGAGACCAAATGCTAACATCCAAGCTTGCTAAACGGTGCAGAGAAGCGATAAAAGAAGACCTCAAAGACAGAAGAGCAGAAATACTGGAAGATGCAGCAGAAACCAGGAAAAGCATTCGCACTGCCCGCCTGTCCTTTGCCAACTATAAGATCAAGATGACTGCCCTCCGATGCCCTGATGGATCTATCACATCTTCCAGAAAGGCAATGGAGAAGATTATCCATGACTTCTACTCAAATCTCTTTGATAGCCACATCTACCTGCCCACATACCAAATTCCACAGGATGGATATGTCATTCCCAATGTTCTCCCTTCTGAAATCCGACATGCCATCTCGTCGGTAAAGAAGGGAACAGCACCAGGCCCAGACAAAGTCAGACCAGAACACCTGAAGAATCTGCCGTCAGTACTCATCAATACACTAGCTCGGCTCTTCACACGCTACCTGTCCGAATGCAAGGTGCCCTCCCAATGGAAAACCAGCAGGACAGTTCTACTGTTCAAGAAGGGAGACATTCACGACATCGGCAACTATCGCCCCATCTGCCTGTTGTCCATCATCTACAAGCTGTTTACACGAGTCATCCTGAACAGGATTAGCAGAACACTAGATGAAGGACAACCATGCGAGCAAGCAGGCTTCCGGAAAGGATTCAGCACAATCGACCATATCCACACGGTAACCAAGCTCATCGAGGTTTGTAGGGAGTACAAGATGCCGCTCTGTCTCACGTTCATTGATTTACAGAAAGCCTTTGATTCTGTGGAGACTGAAGCAGTCATTGAAGCCCTAGCCAAACAGGGTGTTCAAACCCAATACATCAAGATCCTTCATGAGCTGTATTATGGATTCACCACCAGGATCTCACCATTCTACAAAGAAGTGATCATTAATGTGAAAAGAGGGGGTTCAACAGGGTGATACCATTTCACCAAAACTCTTCAGCGCCACCCTCGAGAACATCATGCAACAATTAGAATGGGAAGGAATGGGAGTGAAGATAGATGGTCAGCAACTACACCACCTACGCTTCACTGATGACATTGTTCTAATAACACCAAACATTAGCCAAGTGACACAAGTGCTGGCTGACTTCGACCGAGAATGTGGAAAGATAGGTCTACAGCTGAATCTAAAGAAAACAATGTTTATGAAGAATGAACTAGTTCCAGAGGCCCCATTCACTCTCAATGGAACTAGTTCCAGTTGGTGGGACATGGGGGAGAAATAAATGACTTTTTGGATTTCATCAAATATCCGGTAAAATGCAAATTAAAATCCCGCATGTGGGGATGGGAAGAGGTGATACAGCAGGTAGGTGTTAGAGGACAGCCCTGGTTGGCTCCTGTCACGGCTGCCCAGAGCCTCTGCATCTTGCCTGAGCTCTTTCCTGCAGGGCACATTGTAGATAGAGGGCAGGAAGACAGTTTGGATCTGTGACTCTCTATTACCATGAATTCTATGTTAGCTGGTAAAAGTATTTTCTCGCATGTTCCCACGTATCTTCTCTGTGGGACTGGAAAATCTTACCAGGATTTGCCTGGCTGTGTTTGGAACCTCCTTTCCATAAAATAACCCTACTAGTTCAGAGAGAAGTGCTGTTTGCCTCCTGGCAAGCGAACATGACTCTCAGTAATTCCAAAAGGCTAGTACCCAGAACTACCCTGAAGTAAAGAAAAGGATCTCGTGGAAGTTTGGAGAAATATATACCTGACTGTAGAATAGTCATGGAATAGATACATGCCTTTCTCATGTATTAATCCTGAGGTACATTTCTTCTCAGGTATCCTGACTCCTATCTACATATGCCTTCAGGAAAGTTGAAGGTGATCCCCAGCTCAAGCGAGTTAGCATTTGAAAGGCCTGGGCAGGTTGGCGCATCTGGAAGTGACTGATTTTAGGTCTGACTGAGACCCATCCTTGTGAGGCCAGCTGGGGGATAAAGGGAGACTTGGCTGAGAATCCTGACCAAACAAAGCATGCGGTCTGGGTCTGACTAGGATTTGGAAGTTTGGGGTTTTCCTTGAATTTTACTGCCAGAACTTGCGTGAGTAAAGCTTTTTGGAAACTGCTGAGCTTTCCCTTGTTTCATCCATCCACCACTAGCCGCCGGTTCCTCGGGGCAGAAGGGAATCCTGCTTCACCGATATTGTAGGGAGCGCAGTGTTCTCTCCAACACAGCTGTTTTCTGACAGATAGGGCGTTTACCTTGTCCTACACACAGCCAACCTGGTTCAATCCTGGACACCTCATATGATTCCTTGACCATCGCCAGAAGTAATTCCTGAGTGCAGAGCCATCTCCGAACATCACTGGGTGTTACCCAAAACAAACAGGACAACACATGAACGCATCTTTCTTTCCAAAAAATTTAAACATTTATAAAATAAAGGAGTCAAAATGATATGAACAGTTTTTGTTTGACAACTTGTCCTTGTAAACCGTAATTAATAACTTTTGCTATTCTTAGAATATCTAAAATAGGATCTTGGTTGGGATTTTTATTTCCAACCCTTATTTGTTATGAAAACTTTCAGAATTTTCTAGAATCACAGTACTATACCAATTTTGCTTCGGTTTAATAGTTGAAAACTTAGTTTAAATCACCAGTGTAAGGTATAATCACACATTTCCAATAAAATATTATTTTGTATTTAGAAATATATTTTATGTTCAACTACTTTAAATATTTTCTGTAAAAGCTTACCAAAGGCTCTGTTGGTCTTGAGATGGTAGGTGCGTGACTTCAGTCCCAGAATAAGCAGATATATCCTGAATGCCTGGACTTTCCTCTTTCAAACAATCCATCAGGTTCCTGATGTGAATTCAACCAATTCAATTTCTTCCCATAAATTATCACTGCTTTTATACTTACACTTTTTCATGTAGAATCACACCTTTCCCAATAACCTTTCCCTTTCTATTTCTAAAATAAAAAGTTTAGCTATTCCATTTTGATGAATTTTGGAAGTTTAGGAGAGCTTCAAAGAGTTCTTAACATGTAAAGGAGTTTACGTTAAGAAAATAAAATATTGCTGTTTCTTTCTTCACCCTCAAACTGTAGAAATGGTCAGAGAAGAAACTTTTGTTCATCTTTTAGTAAGATCTCTATTTTTCCAATTCATAATGAGACTCTTAAATTTTTTCACTTAAAAACGGCAGTTTATTTACCATATTGCTTTGTGAGATAGCCTGCAGCTAAATGCTGCATTATTGATCTGAGCATTAGTTCTGTTTTCTTTAATTTGCCTGTGTATTACTATGAATAGAAATGATTCTTTCTGTAGCAGTGTCTCTGTTAGACTAAGTCACACGAGCAATTTTAAGGAAACTAGCAGTTTTCTATTAGTGCACAAATTCTATTTCCTGAGAGGCTACAAAAGATTTCAATTAGATCTGAAATTAGACACCTGAAATCCACATATTTCTCTCATGCAGCTCCTTAGGCAAAAATAACAAGTTAATAACTTAATTCACAGTTGTTTTCTGCTTCGAAGCAGAGGAGTTGATGTTCCATTGCACAAATTCTTCCCTTTGAAATAAGTCAGGACTTCAGTTTGTAATCTATAAACCTTGGAGCCTTAATAGTTTTAGAACCCTACAATGAACCTAACTTGAAAGAAGACGGTTCTCGAAGTGTGCCACCACAGCTAACAGGCGAATTTCATGCACTGACTTGCAACCTTGCTTATTTTTTTTTATTGTTTATTCTTTTGCTTTTTTTGGGTTACACCCAGCAATGCTGAGGATTTTTGCACTCCTGACTCTACACTCAGGAATTACTCCTGGCAGTGCTTGGTGGACCATATGGGATGCCAGGGATCGAACCTGGGTCGGCTGTGTGCAAGGCAAGCACTCTACCCACTGTACTATCTCTCCGGTCTCACTTAGCTTATTTTCGGAGCTGTCTTTTCAAAGCTGTCTTCACGATGGCAGTGAGCCACCGGTTTCTTATATGCTCCGTGTCTTGGAACACTAAATTCACTCATGGGCCAATGAATTCATTAAAGTGCAGAAAGGTCAGAGTTGGTGCTGCGTTTGGTGTACTGTGCATAATTTGTCCTCGTAGTAAATATTTATTGATATTTATCGATATCAGCATAAAAATAAATATCCTCGTTACCTGGGGGTGTGATTTTCTGATAGACGGTGGTAAGGATCATTGTCTCTTATGTTCTGTATTTGTTCTTCCTCCCTGCAACCTTCCAAGCATGTTCAAGTCTTCCATCCTCCTCGGAACAAGGAAACTACCTTCCCTTTCCTTCAGCCTTTCCTTCCTGCCAGTCTTTCCCTTTTCATTCTTCATGACCTTAGAAACCTTAGTCAACCTTAGATTGAACTCTTCTGCTCCCCACTACTTCCGTTCAGAGCTCCTCATTCAGTGTCCTGTGGGATGCCATTGTTTCAATCGCCTGCTTAGTTGTCTTTGGAATCAAGTAATTTTAATACTGCCAGATCCTCATGTCAGACTCAATTTCCTTTTCGACTTTTGTAGCCACGCCCAGAAGCACTCCAGGAATGATGCGTGGGGGTTGCTTGTTGCTCCTGGCCGTGCTCAGGGGATCGTGCAGTGCCCGGACTAAACCCAGGCATCCTACATGCACACCATGTATGCTTGTCCTGTGAGCTTCCTCCCGGCTCACTTACCCTTTATTGTAATGAGTCTCTTGTTTTAACACCCACGGTCACCCTGACACTCAGGCTCCATCAGTTTGCACTCCATTACTCTCAGAATTTGTGCTTAGTTTGATACTGTTTTGTGAAGGCACCGGTGAGAGAGAAAACAATTGTCTCCTGGCAGGAGTGGAATTACCTGCTCTCCCAGGTCCGGTGGCTACTTCTGGATGTTATTTCTGTTTCTTCTAGCAGCTCAAAGAGATGCACATTCCTTCTCTGGGGGGCTCATTCTCCGGGTCTGGGGAGTCTGAGTGTGCCTGGCAGTTCCCTCCGGTAGAGTGCGCTCCTGGCCAGGGCGCTCAAGCTTTGTGCCTCGAGGTTCGGGACAGATTCCAGATTCCCCCCCCACCCCACACACACTTATTTTTTATGAGTTGGAATCAGTGGGTTAAAAATGAATGAGCAGATAATTATAAATTACTGTTGTGGATGAGAAGTGTTTGAGGTCTCTGATATAAAAGTTTGATACTGTTTTGTGACCAGGAAGGGTCAGAGTAACTCAGTGTTTGTATATAAATCTATCCGTGGCCAAAATTATTATTTATTTATTTTTGTTGCTTTTTGGGGGTCACACCCGGCGATGCTCAGGGGTTACTCCTGTCTCTGCACTCAGGAATTACTTCTGGCGGTGCTCGGGGGACCATATGGGATGCTGGGGTCGAACCCAGGCCGGCACAGGCCGGCTGCGTGCAAGGCAAACGCCCTACCCGCTGGGCTATCGCTCCGCCCCCGGCCAAAATTATTTTATTGTAAGTCATTTTCCTCGAAGCCCCAGTTTCCCCAAATCTATAAATGGTATCAGGCGAGGCCGTACTGTGTTTTTCTGCCTGTACTTCTCCCTCTGGGTTTTTTTTCCTCCTTCCCTCCCCTGAGTTCGTTTTCCTCGGAGCTCTGTGCTCTGCCTACAGTTCTTCCCAGGGGCATCTCCATGGATCTAGTTCATTTTAAGGGGCTGGAGAGAAAGTACAGCAGGAGGCTGCTTCTCTGGCATCCTGTATTCCACCCCCCAGGTGCTCTGCCAGGATTGATCTCTGAGCATAGCACCAGGAGTAAGCCTTGAGCACTGCTGGGTACAGCCCTTCCGCCCAATCAAAAATAAAATATTTCCGTTTGAAATCACAAGCTTTGATGCTGCTGCTAGGGCCCAAGAGCTGTGCTGTGCCGAGTGGTGCTCAGCTATGTGCAGCTACTGAACCAGATCCTGACCCATTTTGTCTACTTTGAAACTGTAGTCTAGCCTGAGAAGAAAGTGAATGAATGACATCTAATGAGTGACTAGAAAGGGTTAGGCAGGCTTCAGAGCCTGTGGATAGGGGCCAGAGTGATAGTCCAGCAGGTAGGGAGTTTGCCTTGCACGTGGCCAATCCGTGTTCGATCCCCGCATCCCATATGGTCCCCAAGCACTGCCAGGAGTAATTCCTGAGTGCAGAGCCAGGAGTAACCCCTGAGGTCACATTTTGGTGTGACCCAAAAAGCAAAGAAAAACAAACAACAACAACAAAAAAAAACAGCCTTTTGATAGGGTTCCAAGTCACCTATGCACAGGACACACATAAGTAATGGCAAGCTTGGTAGATATGTAGACGCCAGGCGAAAAGGGCAGCGGGTTCCTCCAACTGGAAGCTACCATGCCCACATGTGGATGCTTTCTCCGTCCACAGGGGTCTGCCATGCCCTTCTCCTGGGCTCTGTCGAATAGCTCCAGAGTGTGTCCGGCTGTTTGCAGGACTCAGTGCTTACTGCTGGGCAGTGCTGGGACTGGCTGAGCCCTTATCTTTGGGAAAGGAGCACATGGTAAGATTGTACGTGTTTCACTTCTGCTGAGCTGGTCTTAGCAGTATCGCCCTGCTGTCACTTTGGCAGTGACGATCACTAATCTACTCTCAGAAAGTGACTGAAATGGGACTCAAGGAGGTAACTTACCTGGCTGGAGAGCATGCCTGCTTTGCATGTGGGGAGCCCGGGGTTTGATCCCTTTGAGCACTACAGGAAGCAGCCCCTGAGCACCTGTGGATGTTGTCCAAAGTCCAAAATAGAGGTGATCCAAAATGGACAGATCAATCACTCTTGCAGATGGTTTCACTTCCTGTGTACAGCTATTCTTTTAAAGACTGTCATGATATTACATGGAGTGTTGGCTACATTTTTTCAGATGCATGACTGCAAATTATTTTGCTTTTTCAGAAAGGGTCTTTTCTCCCAAAGAGCTATAACTTGGCTTAATGACAGCATCAAGGTTGATTTTTGCTGGGATTTTGGTTGTGGTTGTGGTGGTTGTTGTCAAGAAGGGAAGCTTCATCTGAAACACTGGGGATGGGGGGCCGCAGTGGTAATTCAAATCTTCTCTTCCTTACTAATTGTGTAACCTTGGGCAAATTGCTTAACCATGCAGAAGGGTATGATAGTGTCTCCTCTGGGCTCTTGGAGATGACTGCCTGTACGCACAGGGGCTCCTTCCACTGGGGCTGGCACCCGGGGAACTGCACTCCTCAGCTCCTGTCATCATCTCTGTGGAAAGCGGCGCAGACACTTCTTTAATAAAGAGTCAATAAGCCGGGCCGTGAGGTTT
Organism: Cryptotis parvus; assembly: GCA_021461705.1. Taxonomy (NCBI): domain Eukaryota; kingdom Metazoa; phylum Chordata; class Mammalia; order Eulipotyphla; family Soricidae; genus Cryptotis; species Cryptotis parvus. The sequence continues at coordinate 64,830 of JAJIBD010002498.1, read as the reverse complement.
GTTCTCTGGCCCACTGCACAGGTGAGGTGTGCTTGCGCTTAGCACTGCACACCAAACTGCAATGCACAACGACAGTGATGATACACTGGTGGAACACATGGGAAACACTTAGTTTCTGTTCCTTTTTTCTTTTAACTTCACCTATAAAAGCAGGAGCATGCGGCTTCTTTTTTTTCTCTCTTTTTTTTATTTTTTTGCAATTACAAAGACATACAATTAAAATTTTCATATTTGGGTTTAGGTCATACAGTGTTCCAGCACCCATCCCGCCACCGTGCCCATCTCCCACCACCAACGTCCCGGGTTCACTCCCCCCCTCCCCAGCCCTCCTCCATGGCAGGTTCTTTATTTCTTTCCCTTTGTTTCTCTCTCTCTTTTCCTTCCCTTCCAGACTATGGATTACAGAATGTACATTAAAGGGTTGTCATGTGTATCTTTTTTGCCTCTATTTAATGCTCAGTTCTAGGTTGGTATTAGTACCCTTGACAATCGTTAGCATACTGTTCCATTTTCTGTCTTACCTAGCCTCTGACTCCCACACGTTTGTGATAATTTCCACCTTTGACAAGACCTCCTGATACATGTTTCACTTGACCTTGGATATTGGTATCATAATATGCATATATATACATATATATATATATATGATATATCTGTAGGTTTATATATGTCATGTAAATAAATGCAGTCATTCTGTATCTCCTCTCCTTCTGGCTAATTTCACTCAACATAATCTCCATGTCCATCCATTTATAGGCAAATTTTATAACTTCATTTTTCCTAACACCTGCATAGAATTCCATTGTGTAGATGTATCAAAGCTTCTTTATCTAGTCATCGATTCTCGGGCACTCTGGTTGTTTCCCAGATTCTGGCTATTGTGAATAATGCAGCTATGAACATAAAAGTAGGGATGGTGTTTCCGCTGTGTATTTTTGGCTTCCCAGAGTAGATTCCCAGGAGTGGTATGGCTGGGTCAAATGGGAGTTCAATTTCTAGTCTTTGGAGGAATGTCCATATTGTTTTCCAGAAAGGCTGTACCAGCCGGCATTCCCACCAACAATGGACGAGTGTCCCCTTTTCCCCACATCCACGCCAGCACTTGTTGTTCTTGCTCTTTTGAATATGTGCCAGTCTCTGTGGTGTAAAGTGGTATCTCATTGTTGTTTTGTTTTGCATCTCTCTGATGATTAGTGATGATGAGCATTTTTTCATATGTTTTTTGGCCATTTGAATTTCTTCCTTGCTGAAGTTTCTGTTCATTTCTTCTCCCCATTTTTTGATGGGGTTGTTTGTTTTCTTCTTGTAAAGTTCTACCAGTGCCTGATATATCCTGGATATTAACCCCTTATCAGATGGGTATTGGGTGAATATTCTTTCCCATTCTGTGGACTGCTTTTGTATCTTAGTCACTGTTTCTTTTGAGGTGCAGAAGCTTTTAGTTTCATGTAGTCCCATATGTTTATCTTTTCTTCTAGTTGCTTTGTTAGTGATGTTTCACCTTTGAAGATGCCTTTAGCTTCAATGTTGTGAAGGGTTTTTCCTATATTTTCTTCAATGTACTTTATAGATTCAAGTCTGATATTGAGATCTTTAATCCATTTTGATCTGATTTTTTGTGCATGGTGTTAGACACAGGTCCAAATTCATGTTTTTACATGTCGCTGCCCAGTTTTCCCAACAGCACTTGTTGAAGAGACTTTCCTTACTCCATTTTGGACTCTTTGCACCTTTATCAAAGATTAAATGTGGCTTCTTTGCTTTACAGTCCATCTTGAAGAATATTGCAAAACGCACTTGATAAGATCATTGGCCCATAAGAATGTTTAAGTTGATTGTAACTTTGGAACATTTCCCCCATTTTTGCATAAACCATAGTTTTCAAATTTTCAGCATCACCTATCAGATGTGGAGATGCCTTGATTTCATTGCCTCACATTCCATTTGCTTTTGGAAAGGTTTTTAGGGAATAATATAAGGAGATTTAAGGTAGCCTTTTGTTTATTGTAACATAAGCTGTAGAAAAGTCTGCCTTACTTTAGGGGGCCTTTAATATTGAGATTATGAGGAACTTGTTATAAAATTGTTACGTTTCTGTGCAGGTATACCATCTTGTATATAGGTTCTACCATATTTTATAATTTTATCATAGAATAAAAGGAATTCTGAAGTTTTAAATTTAAGATGATGTTATGTTTAATTTTTTTTTTTTTTTTTATTTTTTTATTCTTTATTATACCACCGTGAGACATACAATTACAAAGGTGCAATTGGTTCTTGGTAATACAGTATTCCAGCACCCATCCCCTCCACCAGTACCCCATTTCCACCACCAATGTACTCCACCCCCTCCCACTCACCCCCCAGGCTGCCTTAATAGCAGGTAGCCCTGCTTCCTCTCTTTCTCTCTATCTCTGCATCTCTCTCCCTCTTCTTTTTACACATTGTGGCTAGCCCTGCAGATATTTATTTATTTATTCCACCTTTTCCCTTTTTTTTAATTGAAGGATGCTCATGTGGAGTCCTGGCTCCACAGGGTTCCAAGATGCACCCTCCACCCGAACCCATCTCCCATTACCAACGTCCTGTCTCCCCCCCCCCCTCCCGAATCCCAATCACCCGGCGGGCTCTATATGTCATCTCCTTCCTCTGTATATCTCCTCTCAGCAAACCCTCCTGCTGTTCGCGGAATGCAGTGTACCAAAAAACATCATTGTTTCACCACCCTAGTGGCCCAGCGGCCGCTTGCGGCCACGCCGACCTGGGCTCAAACCGGCTTTGCTGGTCCTCTGGTCGTGGGACATTTTCCCAGCGCTGGACAATGAAAATGGTGGCTAGCGTGGTGGACGAGTCCCATCCGGCTGCTTCCGGGGACCCTCCAGAGGCGACGGGCCCACTCCCAAAGCCCATCTGCCCCTCCTCGGGGTTCCATAGTCAGCTGAGGCCTGGCGCGAGCCAGGCTCCCGCCTCCCGAGCCGCCTGCAAGACTCTGGATGCTGGGCCCGTCAGCGGCTCCGGGCGGGAAACCGGGCTAGTCACGATGGAGGGGGAAGGGGTGACCGCGCCCCGTCTGACGACTTCAGTGCTTCCCGCCTCTTGGAGCCGCCTACTTGGGCTCAAACCGGCTTTGCTGGTCCTCTTGGTCGTGGGACATTTTCCCAGCGTCTGGACAATGAAAATGGTGGCTAGCGTGGTGGGGCGAGTCCCATCCGGCTGCTTCCGGGACCCTCCGGAGGCGACGGGCCCACTCCCAAAGCCCATCTGCCCTCCTCGGGGGTTCCATAGTCAGCTGAGGCCCGGCGCGAGCCGGCTCCCGCCTCCCGAGCCGCCTGCAAGACTCTGGATGCCGGGCCGTCCAGCGGCTCCTGGGCGGGAAACCGGGCTAGTCACGATGGAGGGGGGAAGGGGGTGACCGCGCCCCGTCTGGCGACTTCCCAGTGCTTCCCGCCTCTTGGAGCCGCCTACTTGGGCTCAAACCGGCTTTGCTGGTCCTCTGGTCGTGGGACATTTTCCCCAGCGTCTGGACAGTGAAAATGGTGGCTAGCGTGGTGGGCGGGAGTCCCATCCGGCTGCTTCCGGGACCCTCCCGGAGGCGACGGGCCCACTCCCAAAAGCCCATCTGCCCCTCCTCGGGGGGTTCCCCATAGTCAGCTGAGGCCCGGCGCGAGCCAGGCTCCCGCCTCCCGAGCCGTCTGCAAGACTCTGGATGCCGGGCCCGGCCAGCGGCTCCTGGGCGGGAAACCGGGCTAGTCACGATGGAGGGGGGAAGGGGTGACCGCGCCTCCGTCTGGGACGACTTCCCAGTGCTTCCCGCCTCTTGGAGCCGCCTACTTGGGCTCGAACCGGCTTTGCTGGTCCTCTGGTCGTGGGACATTTTCCCAGCGTCTGGACAATGAAAATGGTGGCTAGCGTGGTGGACGGAGTCCCATCCGGCTGCTTCCGGGACCCTCCGGAGGCGACGGGCCCACTCCCAAAGCCCATCTGCCCTCCCTCGGGGTTCCATAGTCAGCTGAGGCCCGGCGCGAGCCAGGCTCCCGCCTCCCGAGCCGTCTGCAAGACTCTGGATGCCGGGCCCGTCAGCGGCTCCTGGGCGGGAAACCGGGCTAGTCACGATGGAGGGGGAAGGGGTGACCGCGCCTCCGTCTGACGACTTCCCAGTGCTTCCCGCCTCTTGGAGCCGCCTACTTGGGCTCAAACCGGCTTTGCTGGTCCTCTGGTCGTGGGACATTTTCCCAGCATCTGGACAATGAAAATGGTGGCTAGCGTGGTGGGACGAGTCCCATCCGGCTGCTTCCGGGGACCCTCCGGAGGCGACGGGCCCACTCCCAAAGCCCATCTGCCCTCCTCGGGGTTCCATAGTCAGCTGAGGCCCGGCGCGAGCCAGGCTCCCGCCTCCCGAGCCGTCTGCAAGACTCTGGATGCCGGGCCCGTCAGCGGCTCCTGGGCGGGAAACCGGGCTAGTCACGATGGAGGGGGAAGGGGTGACCGCGCCTCCGTCTGACGACTTCCCAGTGCTTCCCGCCTCTTGGAGCCGCCTACTTGGGCTCGGAACCGCTTTGCTGGTCCTCTGGTCGTGGGACATTTTCCCAGCGTCTGGACAATGAAAATGGTGGCTAGCGTGGTGGACGAGTCCCATCCGGCTGCTTCCGGGACCCTCCAGAGGCGACGGGCCCACTCCCAAAGCCCATCTGCCCTCCTCGGGGTTCCATAGTCAGCTGAGGCCCGGGCGCGAGCCAGGCTCCCGCCTCCCGAGCCGCCTGCAAGACTCTGGATGCTGGGCCCGCAGCGGCTCCTGGGCGGGAACCGGGCTAGTCACGATGGAGGGGGAAGGGGTGACCGCGCCTCCGCCTGACGACTTCCCAGTGCTTCCCGCCTCTTGGAGCCGCCTACTTGGGCTCAAACCGGCTTTGCTGGTCCTCTGGTCGTGGGACATTTTCCCAGCATCTGGACAATGAAAATGGTGGCTAGCGTGGTGGACGAGTCCCATCCGGCTGCTTCCGGGACCCTCCCGGAGGCGATGGGGCCCACTCCCAAAGCCCATCTGCCCTCCTCGGGGTTCCATAGTCGCTGAGGCCCGGCGCGAGCCAGGCTCCCGCCTCCCGAGCCGCCTGCAAGACTCTGGATGCTGGGCCGCCAGCGGCTCCTGGGCGGGGAAACCGGGCTAGTCACGATGGAGGGGGAAGGGGTGACCGCGCCCCCGCCTGACGACTTCCCAGTGCTTCCCGCCTCTTGGAGCCGCCTACTTGGGCTCGAACCGGCTTTGCTGGTCCTCTGGTCGGTGGGACATTCTCCCCAGCGTCTGGACAGTGAAAATGGTGGCTAGCGTGGTGGACGAAGTTCCATCCGGCTGCTTCTGGGACCCTCCGAGGCGACGGGCCCACTCCCAAAGCCCATCTGCCCTCCCTCGGGTTCCATAGTCAGCTGAGGCCCGGCGCGAGCCAGGCTCCCGCCTCCCGAGCCGCCTGCAAGACTCTGGATGCCGGGCCCGCCAGCGGCTCCTGGGCGGGAAATCGGGCTAGTCACGATGGAGGGGGAAGGGGTGACCGCGCCTCCGGCCTGGCGACTTCCCAGTGCTTCCCGCCTCTTGGAGCCGCCTACTTGGGCTCGGGAACCGGCTTTGCTGGTCCTCTGGTCGTGGGACATTCTCCCAGCGTCTGGACAGTGAATATGGTGGCTAGCGTGGTGAACGAGTCCCATCCGGCTGCTTCCGGGATCCTCTGGTCGTGGGACATTCTCCCAGCGCCTGGACAGTGAATATGGTGGCTAGCGTGGTGAACGAGTCCCATCCGGCTGCTTCCGGGATATGTTTAATTTTTTTCATATTCCCCTTTTTCCTCCCTCTGTTTTATTGTGGTCGTTCCTCTGAGGTTGGAGACATGCTAACTGCATAGATGAGTGCACACGTGGCTCTGGGATTGTACCCAGTGGTGTGGGGTGATGCTGAGGTTGAAGTTCCAGCTGCAGCACCCAGGCTCGGTGACCCCAACTGAGCCACATCCCTGGCTCAGAATCTGAGTCTTTTAGTTCCAACTGTTATAGGTCCAGGATCTACAAGCATTATGTGAAATACGTTAAGTGTTATTTTTCACCTTTGAAAATTGTTTAATAATATTTTTAGTAAAGGGTGGCAGTATAAGATTGATCTAAATCTTAAACCACATTTTCTCATATTTTAATGTAATTTTGTGTTGTTATTTGCCACGCTAGCCCTGACAGTACAAGTGGTAAAATGTAAACGAATGTGTGCAAAAGAGAGTTTCTGATTTCTGCCTTGGGCAGGATTGTTAATGATATTCATTCAGATGCAGGATGGTACAAATGGGGCATATTAAGAAGCTTAAATTAGGTCAAATTGAATAATTGAATTTATTCCTTTACTTAAAAACAGCTTAATCAGCTGAGAGTGCTAAAGTCTAAAAAAAAGTTTGATTAAATATTAATAGGGAGTTTGTGCTTTCAGCTTTATCTTCATTTACAATGATTGCATGTGTTTTTCCTCCTTTGTTACCTTTTATAGATACTCGGTGATGAAGTTCAGCCCTTCTCTCGCGATGAAGAATTTGATTATGACAATGTGGTGCTAACCCCCCAAGTTCACCCCAGCAGAGATGAGAGCCGCCCAAGAGCTACCACAGCAGAAGAGAGAGAATGCCAACACAGACCGAGAGGTGCCCCGCCACTCACTCACCGGGCATCTTAGTATCGCTTTCATTTTGTATTTAATCTGTTAGAATTCAAGTTAAATCTTTTACAATCCCCTTTGTAGGAACGTGTGTCTGAACAGACTAATCAGAGTCATTTGTTAGCAGGGAGATGTGACCAAAAGACCAAGGGTATCTTCTACCCCTTTGGGTTCTCTTCTGTTGTTGCATCCTCTGGCTACGAGAGGGAGATGGAAATGGGGACAGGAAGCAACATTTACTGAAGTGTCTTTTGGTTTTTTCAAGTTCATGTCCAAGACTCTACATGCTTTAATGGGTGTGGTGTTACCCCACACTCTCCACGCAAGTAGTTTCTTCCTGCCTCTGTCCATTGAACTCCTTCACCTTTGTAGCCCGCTCTCCAGCCTCCTTTGGTAACCTAAAGGTTTGTTTTGATGCTTTATGTGCCACATACGACATATGAGGGAGATCATATGGCATTTGTCCTTCTGTTTTTCTAGGTGTTCTGTATAAGCTTGCTTTTTGTTTTTTCTTGGTTTATATTTTGTGGGGAGTGGGAGTGCCAGGGATCAAACCAGATTCTCATACATGTAACTGCTCTGCCCCTTCCCTGACACATTTCATATTTCTGTTGAGAACATGCTAACGAGGTAATGTGTGGTTGGGACAAAGGTTAGACAATCACCCCACCTTCTTGGGGAAGGATCGTTACATGCACAACACATTGTCATGCACAGAGAATAGCTAATTAGGTGACAGATCTCTGGTCTGAGCTATCCAGAAGTGGTGGTACAGCTGAGAATCCTGGGAGGTTGGGCTTCTAGGTTTGATTGGGAAAAGTTTTAGTTAAAAAGGAAGTCACCTGAAAATCGATTATATGTCATATATTAAAATCGTGGTGCTTTGTGTGAGAGTAATTTTAAAGTACAAGGAATCCCGCCACGTCTTCAGAATCTTAAAATATGATTTGAGAAGGTAAGACAGAGTTAGAGAAGCAACTATAGAATATAAAAACCCAGAGCACTGTGTAGAGGACCCATCAGTATGTTAAGAGGAGAAAAGAAGTAGCATCACAAAAGAGAGGGGGTATATATGAAGCTTTCTTTATTATTGAAAGAGTAGCAGAGGAAATGTAGTTAATCTTAATTAGTTTTTTGTACAGGTCATTACTTCTTTGCATGTATACATGTTCATGTGTGTATAGCCACAAAAATGTCATTTGTAATTTTAAGGAAAGGGTATTCTTGGTTTCATGTTGCAGTAGAGTCCAGTGATTTCTCCGTCTTTCTTTCTTTAGTGAACAAACCTGAAAAAACTCCGCTTAAGCCTCATGCTAGGCCTTGTAGAGGTCCATATAACTTAGACATGGTCCAACTTAGTGGGGAGGACAAATGAATACACGGATAATTACAGTAGAGCTTCTGTGTTCAGTAGAATTGACGCCGGCTGTATGTGGCTGTTGAACACTTGAAATGTAACTAGTGTGACTGAGGGAGTAAATTTTAAATCAAAATTTTGTTTCAGGCTAAAGCAAAAATAATTACCCAGGGAATGTAGCTCAGTGGTAGCTGAGAATGTATGCAAGGAATGTATGCCTACCATAAATAAAATCCTGAGTTTGATCCCCCATCACCACAAAAATATAAAATAAATGGAAATGCAGTTACTATGAAACTTTTGTTTCCCAAGTACTTTTGTGACAAGCTGTATATGTCTGTCTGCTTTTTCAGGTATAATTTTTGACACCAAATACAAAATATTTTTATGGCAATATAGTGACTATAGTTAAGTGTTATGAATGTAAATTGTATACCTGACTTCAAAGAATTAATATACGAATTGTAGAAATCCTTATACTTTTTATATTGGTTACATGTTGGAGCAATCATATATGGACATACCTGCTTAAATAAAATTTATTATTATAACTAAACAAATCTCTTTTTACCCTTTTAATGAAGCTACTACAGCCCCAAACCATACATATGATTGGGATACTTTTTTATATGACAACACTGAAGTCAAGCATAATCTGCATTGTGAAATGGCACGTGCTAAGACTGTGGAGTATTGGTAGCCAGTGTTCACTTATCTTCCCAGGGCTGAGGAATTTCCATAGAAGGGACCTTCAGGTTGGTCAAGAGAATCAGAAGATTTTTATTAAAATATTTTGTCTGAGAGATGATATGAATCTTAAAGCATTGCAGGTGGAAATAGAAGGTATTTCAGAGCTTAACTAGCAAGGTTTGGTTGAAAATTGTTTGAAAGCCTTTGGGAGGTTAATACAAGATTTTAACACAAAATCTTTGTGTTAAATCTTCACACTGATGTGAAGGAACAGCTATATGGTGATGTAATTGTGCATAAAACCAGAGACTGGCCCTAGTTTGAATCCCTGCCCACATACTGTCTCTGGAGCACCTTCTGTGGTTGCTTATGAACACAGGGCCAGAAACAGTCTCTGAGCATGACTGGATGTTGCCCAAATCCCTGCCCAACCTCCCCTTCTTAAATTTTACTAGTATATAATTTTAACTAGGTAGGGTAGATAGCATGTGAATGTTGCTACTAACCAATCTATCTGTAGAGTTGGTAAACTAGCTTTTGGCTTCTTTCCTTTTGGCAATTTTTTATTCTTGCTTCTTTGAGGGCCTAGTTGTTCTTTAAAGCAACATTTATAGTGAATCTGGAAAGGTGTTTCTTGAGGCATCTAGTTTGAAGATAGTTTTGTCTCAATTGTAATGCTATTTCTTTTCTTTTTTTTTTCTTTTTTTTGCTTTTTGGGTCACACCCGCAATGCTCAGGGGTTACTCCTGGTTCTGCACTCAGGAATTACTCCTGGCGGTGCTCAGGGGACCTTATGGGATGCCGGGATCGAACCAGGGTGGCATAGGCTGGCACATGCAAGGCAAACGCCCTACCCGCTGGGGTATCGCTCTGGGCCCCTATTTCTTTTTTATTGTTTGTCTTTGACCACAGGCTACAGTGCTCAGGGACTAGCTACTGCTGGCTCTGTGCTTGGGGGTTGCTCCTGGCATTGCCCTGGGAACCATGCAGTCACGCAGTGCCTAGGATCCAACCTGGATTCCCACATGCCAAACGTGCGATCCAGCCCTTTGAGCTGGATTGTTATCCCTGTATCTCAGGGACCTGTATTGTTATCCTTGCCGTATCCAGCAGTATATCTCCAGGACTGCCTTTCATCCTAATGAATTCTTTGAATTGTTGTTCAGAGTTTGTTTTCACATTGACTGGAAAACCTTAACAAAGTGCCTTAAGAAGTAGCCTGCGCCTTTCTAGGTTATGTAGTGACCATAAAGGTCAGAGAAATAAAGATTTGCAGAAAATGCATCTGGACACCTCACCAAAATGGGAGGAAGCAATGAACATGAAAAGTGTTTAGGAATTTAGTAGAGGGGGCTGGCTGGATAGTCCAGAGGGTAGGGCTTTTGTCCTGCACAAGGTTGACCCAGGTTCCATTCCTCACATTCCATATGGTCCTGAGATCTGAAGATCAAGGAGTGATCCTTGAGCACAGAGCCAGGATTAAATCCTGAACAATACTGAGTGTGCCCCTCTCCTTCCCCTGAAAAAATAATCTATTTTTAACAGTTGTAAAATGTAAAAATAATCTATTTGTAACATTTTGTAACAGTGTGATAGTTGCAACCCCAAATAGCCTGACTGGAGAAATTTTCATTTCCTGTCTGTGGTACCTGTTCTAACCAGTGTGGTAGTTCATTGGGTGGAGAGCTTACTCTCCAGGTCAATTTGATCAGTTTTAAAAGAAGCTTAGCAAATATTGAATGATACTGAATTTCCTTGATAGTTGCATTAAGAATTCTTGTTTCTAGGGGTCAGAATGGTAGTGATTCAACAGGTAGGGCTCTTGCCTTGCATGCACCCAACCCGGGTTCAATCCCCGACACCACATAAAGTCCCCAAGAACCACAGGGTATATCCACCATGAAAAAAAATTAGGAAATACTTGCTGAAGAAACCTAGCTACCATTTTGTAACACTGTTGATATTCATCATATGTGGTGTTGTATTCTGTTTATTTGCATACATGCCCCGAAATCCCAAGGACAAAAAAAGCAAAGCTCATTCATTCTAGATTTTTTTAGTAAGCACCATCTCTTAGGCATTATGCTTCTTATTCTGACTTTCTTTTACTTATAAGATACACTTTTATGAGGTGTCATAAAAGTGGATCATGTTAAGATTTATCCATTCAATTAACATTTATGTAGTATCAGATTTATTCGTTACATTAAAAAAAATTCCGTTCTTTTCCCACCCCAACCCCCTTTTCCTTTATTGTTGTTGCAGTGACCAGGCAAACACACACACCTGGTTTGTTGATCACACATTTAAGTGCATTGCTTGCTGGGAGTCACACACCAAGTTATGGCGCTTGCACACTTTGCCAAGGTGCTCACCAGAGTTTTCACACCATTTGCCATGGTGCTTACATGAGTGCTTGCTCTCTTAGCTAAGGCAAATGTGTTCTGATTGTGGTGCTCACCAGGGGTTGTATCCATCTTCTGGTGCTGACATAGACCTTGCTGTGGGGAAAGGGGGTGTGGTAAAGAGTTCTTATGTTGCCAGGGTCACAGACTGCAGAGTTGTAAACTAAAGAGCTTTCTTGACCACTCTTGGCACATGTAGGACACTGGGGATCTGAGCTCATGACCAAGTTCTTGTAAGGCAGGCATTCTAAAACCACTGCTATTTCTCTAGCTCTCTTTGTTACATTTTGTTATAGAAATAATGTCATGAACCAATTGAATTTATAGTAAAAAAACTAATTAAAAATATCTGTTCAAGCTGTATTTGAATGTTGACTTACTGACATAACAATCAGAAAAAAAAAGGTAATTCTATTCAGTACAAATGTGGGAGGAAAAAAAAATCCAACAATAAAATTCTAATGTAAGTAAATTTTGCATCAAGGCACAAGAGGAGGATCCTTTGCATCCAAATAATACAAGTCAGTAATAAAGGTTATGGTACATGATGTATGATTATAATACTTCTCATGTCTGTAAAAATGTGCAGTGTTTCTAAAGAGTGTTTTTGGTTGGTTCCGCTTCAGATGGTAATAGATTGTCTCCATTGTGTGCACTTAGAATATTGACATCCCTGTTAAGATTAAAAAAGTAAATCCAATAACTCTTCAAATTGTGTTAATATTGGCTAGGTTCTCAGAAGAAATTAGCATCAATTTTAGTTTAGATTGAAAAGTATTTTCAAAGGATGTCTTATGTGCAAGTGTCGGTAATGGCGCTTGAAGTAATTAGAGTGTTTAACAACCAAGCAGGAAAAAACTCCTAATTATTCTCATCTACACACACACACACACACACACACACACACACACATGCACACACATGCACACACATACGTACATACAAACACAAAAAATGAAGACCCTGGAAGGGATTTTAATTATATTTTAAAATTTATTAAAAAAAACAGTATTTTTTCCTTTTGCTAAAATGGTTTTCTAAGTCCCTTGGGTTTAAAGAGTTCATTGACTTTTAGAAGAATTAGCTTTGAAAAAATGAAGTCCACTGGTTCTGGGAGAGGATTTAATTCCTGAAGAATATTTTTATGCCCTTAAAATGGTTTAACAATTGTATCATTGTGGGTGCACCTGCTCTTGTGATTTCTAATGACTCTCTCTCTCTCCATATATATATATTTTATATATATTATATATAATGTGTATTCTGTATATATTATTTATATATATACACACAATACACATTTCCCAGTTGCTTGTGTGTCTGTACACTTTTACACATATAGATACACCAATTTTGCAGTGGACAGCTTATTTTCAGATATGACTATGATTCAAAGATTATGCTTTTTGGTGTTGTTGAGTTGAATTGCTAACCTTTGTTAGAGGAAAAGTTGCCGCATTTGTCTTTATTTGATTTGATTCCTTTTTATTGTTCTGGCTCGTGGGCTATGCCTACAGCATCTGCTTCCCCCAGCCCACTGAGACCGTGTAACAGAGAGGGATGCATGTTGGTGGTGGTTTTGTTTAAACAGCTGAACACCTGGCAGTTCATATGCAGGTGCAGCAAATTCTAGGAGGGGGTTTCAATTGAAGGCAAATAGAAGAATTTATGCAAACTGAAGGTGAGACTTTCTGTTGGACTTGAGATGATTTTGTCCTCAAAAACAGTAATGACATGCAAGTCCCATACATGTCAGGGACTGTATGAAATAATGGGATGGCACTTCTGGAAAATGTCTGCTTACATAATGGCTTCCTTATTTGTCATCCTGAGTCTTTTATATCTGTGCTTTGCAAGAATCACAGTTTCACAGAGTACTAATGTGATTACCTCCTATTGTGCTGAAATTAAGCTCCGATCACTATGTGTCAGATTTGTTCTAATGCCATCACAATAGTTTGGGGTGAGAAATTATATATATATATTCCAATTATTATATTTATATATATTCCAATTATATACCAATAATTATTCATATATATTCCAATTAGTATGCCCATAGGTTCATTCTTCCTGAGTTTGACAGTCATTACATTCAATTTTTTAGTGGTTTCAATGCCATCACAATAGTTTAAAGTGAAAAATTATATATATATATCAATTGTGTATATACATATAACACATATATGTATATACACAATTGGAATATATATACACATATATATGTATATATGTATATATACACACATATATTCCAATTAATGATGAATAAATGCTGGATTTAGAGGTGACTACAAGAGTATGCTACCCGCATGGCAGAGCCTAGCAAGCCTCCCGTGTCGTATTTGATATGCCAAATACCAGTAACAATTTTAGACCTCATTCCCATGACCTGATGGAATGGTTTGAGGCTCTTTATGTTCCTGGAGCAAGCAGATGCCCTTGGGCTCTACTAGCACGAGACAGGACATATAGAGATGTTACTGGGGCCCGCTCGAGCAAATCGATGATGAACAGGAAGACAGTGATACAGTGATACAGTGATATTCCAATTAGTATGCCCATGGTTTTATTCTTCCTGATTTTAATAGTCCTTACATTCAATTGTTTTTTAATTGGGAGGTGGCTTCTTTAGGGCCACGCTGGTTGTACCTATGTCTTACTCCTGATTCTGCACTCAGATATCCCTCCTGGCAGGGACTGGGGAAACATATGGTGATGGGGATCAAACTGGGGTCAGCTACATGCAAAGCCAGTTCCTTGCCTCCTGCGCTATCTCTAGTCAGCCAGGCCTTAATTTTACTTATTTTTAATTGGTGTTTGGGCCACAGCTGGCTGTGAACAGGGCTTATTCCTGGTGGGCTTGGTGAATCACATGAGGTGCTGGACATAGAAATCTGGTGGCCATATGTAAGGCCAGTGCCCTCCTCACAGCACTCCCCCTCCAGCCCTGGCCCTTACGATTTAAACAATCGAGAAAATACTCAGTACTAACTGAGTGTCTATCCTACATTTAGCATCACCTTAGGGAGATGTGGGGAAAAGGGGAGGAAAAAAAATAAATGGAATCAATAAGTTCATTGTAACATGGAGAGAGTTTTGACACAGGGCAGAGAAGTTAAATATTATCACCAGGAACTCAGTCATGAGCTAGTTGAATACACTGTCTAGATTCCTTCCTTCAAGCACTGGCTTAAGATTAGCCAAGAGAAGTAGCAAGAGTGTTGTCCTACTTTCTGGAAGTTGAGCTCAGTGTTCTTTTGTGGAGAGTGGCTTGATTGTGTGCATGTATTTCTTTGGCCTGTTTTGTTCCCTGACTAGAGGCTGGGCAGCACCGCAGATGGTGCAGGTTCATCTCACGGTGGTAGTGAAGAGTTGCCCTCAAAAGCAAAGAGAGCCTTAAAACCATCTCCATCGGCCCACAAGAGCAGCTTTTTCTTTACCAAGGCGATGAAAGCCGGAGATAACAGGGGCATTCCCACCAGGGCGCTCTGTTGTGGGAGCTGGCAGTTAATGCAGGTGGGCGTAGGCGCTGCCCGCCTTTTTGAAGTCCATCTGTTGCAGGGGGATGCCTCTGCGATCTGTGCCCTGCTGGCGTCCATGGAGCTGTTACTACTGTCAAGTCACCAGGTGGCGGGTACCTGCGTGTCTGTCAGCAAGACCTACTTGTCTGTTTGCCAAGGCAGTCAGTCTCTGCTGCAGGCAGCTGTTTGAGAGGCCACCTTGGTTCTTTGTCTGTGTGTTTTTCAGAGGTAAACTAGATTTCTGAGCACACCTGCCTTTCTACAGCCTTCCATCAGCTAGCTAGGAGGGAGGCTGGACCCGTTCAACTTGGTTTGTGTGCAGCTGTAGCACATTAAAAAGAGAAGCAGTGTGAGATGATTCTGCCATTCACCGAGCAAATAGCATTTCATTTAAATTACACTGTGCTACTTTATCTTGACCTAAAACCAAATGGAACTCATTGTAATACATTATCACGTACAAGATAGTTGGCTCATTAATAAAACCCTAGGAAGGAGGCAGGGGTAAACAATAAAAACTCCCACACATTAGCACCATAATGTACAATATTTTCCCTTCTTTTCATCAAAATCCTCCATGTAATTAAATCCCAAGTAAGTCAGCAAACAAATCCCTCAGCTTCTTTTTATTGCACTTTTTTTTTTCTGGAAATGAATTGTTATTTTTCATACTATGTAGCAAGTAAGCACAAATTCCTGCTTGGTGTTGAAAGTTTTCCTATAGAAACTAAATATTTATTGGGTGCTTATGGTACAGGAGAACATGTAAATTGTTGGAAAATGGTATGATGGAGAACAGTCGGAGTGAAATGAGATTTTTTACGTGCAAAGGTAAATCTCTTCAAGAGGCTATAGTGAAGGCGAGACTGCTGATAAGATGAATGAAGTTTTCAGTGACCTGGGAGAGCATGACTGAGCTATGTGCCATTAGCTTTCCCACTTTAAAGACTTTCCCACTTTAAAGCTTTCCCACTTTAAAGACCTTAAATTGCGAATAAACTTTGTGTCCCAAGGAATGTTTGAAAGTCTGTGTGACCTGAATGTAATTAGGGAATTGAAGTTTGTGGGAGATGAGGTGAGACATTGGGCGTCATGGTAGGGAGTTGGAGCAAATCTGACGTTCTAAAAATACCTGGAGTTAGGTTTTTGATTTGAGTTTTTGAGACCACACTGGGAGGTTCTTAGGGGGACCATATGCTGTTTTTGACTGTGTGCTCAGAAGTGACCTCTGGTATTCTTGGTGGACTATGCACAGTTACTGGGGATCGAATAGGAATCAGATGCATGGAGTTGATGCAAACTAGGGAGGGATTCACTTGGGGAGGAGGCGTGAATGAGAGTTAAGGCGGACTCATGCGTGTTTATGGGTTTCTCTTCCAACATCTAGGTCATAGGGCCAAGATAAGGAAAATAACATGCTCATAAAAGTTTTTTTTAATTGAATCACAGTGAGATACATAGTTATAAAGTTGTTCATGATTAGGTTTCAGTCATATAATATTCCAACACCTGTTCCTTCACCAGGGTACATTTTTTTTCTTTTTTTGGGTCACACCCAGCAATGCTCAGGGTTACTCCTGGCTCTGCACTTAGGAACTACTCCTGATGGTGCTCGGGGAACCATATGGGATGCCAGGGATCAAACCCTGGTCGGCCACATGCAAGGCAAACACTCTACTCACTGTGCTATCGCTTCGGCTCACACCAGGGTACATTTCCCACCACCAATATCCCCAGTTTTTCTCCCACCCTGCCCCCACTTCTTGGCACCCACTTCTCTCTCTCTCTCTCTCTCTCTCTCTCTCTCTCTCTCTCTCCTCCCCCAAAAGTTTAGGGCTTTTGTTTGTTTGGAACTTCCAAACATCATCATGGTGCAATATCATAGGAGGTTTCATTCTCTACTAAACATATTCTCCTATGACTGGAATATGATACTTCTCAAGCCATGTGCTGTTCTTCCTCTACAAGATAAAGGCTATAGATTATTCAATAATCCTAGCATTTGGCAGTAGCTCAGCCTCATTCTCATTCATCTTCACATTTGGAGGTTTCAAGCCAGTCATCTCAATATCAGTGTTGCCCACAGCACCTAGCATAGGTACAGAATTGCCCTATAAATGTCTGAAATTGAATTGGAAAGGGATTTAGGGCAATGCGCTCAGTATGGTCTACAGTCCTTTGGGAAACCATTTGTTATGAATCGTTTGTTACAGGCCCACATAAGGTAGTTTGAAAATAAAGAGTAAACATTTTAAAGCTTCTATGGTAATTTGAAATTGCTGAGACATGCAAGTCACATTTCCTTTTCCCCAATAACTTACTTTTCTTCATAAAATAGTGCATAAATTTAAAAAAATGTATAGATTAAATTTTTTTTATTACAAAATTCTCTCCCTGTGCCCCCTCCTTAGCTTCACATGGGAAGTGTTGACTGGTTGGAGATAACAGACAATGATATTGCTTTGCCCAGTGAGGCAAGTCTACGAGATGAAGGCATGTGACAGGTCCTAGATATTGGAAGGAAAGAGTTTGCTGTTGCTCTGTCTTTGGTTTGTTCCAATCACACATGGGTCATGGAGCGTCTGGAACCCTTTTGACATGTGGAATCTGTATGGGTGTCACAAAGAGGAGTGGACACATGAGGAACAAGTGGAGGAATTCCAGTTTATGGGAAGCCAGACACTGAGAAACCAAAAGGTAGTGGAAGGCTTGAGTGGGTGGGGACTATCCCGTGGAGAGATATTACGAAAACCACCCCAATGAGAGGCTTGGAATTGGTTGTGCCATTTCAAAAATCATAAAATTTCAAGTGAGAAGGCACTTCGGAGATAGCTTCGTTCTGCTTTCTTGTTGTAGGTGAAGTACCATTATCCGAGGATTTATTTTGGGAGGAAGCTGTCCCACAGGGTCCAGAGACCTAGGAAAAGCTCACTTTCTCATCTTTCCTGCCGCAAACTGAACCTACGTAGTGGATAGTTTTTAACAATACTCACTTTTCAGTGTTCAGATTTTCATCAACTTCACAAATCTACCTTGTGAAACTGGAACTTGTGAACCCATTTTTAGCTACTGTTTTGACATGTACCAAAGTTCTGTTTTGTTACAAATTTGGGCTGGAAAATGCAATTGTGTATTGCAGCAGCTCCCCTCAGTTTGCACATCTGTCTTAAAACACATGCCAAGAAACCTTCAGGAGGTGCCGCTCACAGGCAAACCAAGCAACAAGCTTGATTTATCTGTCCCTCTTTGTTCAAAATCAGCTTCCTGTGATGAGATTTTCTGTGTATCAGTAGTTTGATTAGATACCCTGCACCCCCTTCCCTGGGGTTAATGAGTGAGAGGGTAAGTTTCGGGATCCTAAAAGTCTGGTTTGAATTCTGCACTTGAACTGGGTAACTAATTTAAATCCTTTTTATGGTTGTAATTTTATCCTCTTTAAAAGGGAGTGATAGTCTAGTCACGCATCCCTTATGATGATTTTGTTGACAATAGGCCACACAGATGATGGTGGTTTCAGCACACTATAACATTGGGTTTTTCCCAGCACAGGTGTAAAAGGTTGCAGAATGCTGGATATACCGTTTCGCTGAGGTGTGTGGTAGACAATGCCATCTATTTTATGTAATCACCTCTATAACAATCACAGGAGAAAACTGTGTGTCTCATAACATATCTCCCAGTAGTGATGATGGTACTCCAGTGTTGTGTAAGTTAAAAGAATAACACGCATAGCCATTAGCAGCTATCGGTGTATTTGGCACAGAACACATTCTCAGTCAACAGTAGGTGGTTGTAAGCAGATGTTGTATTGTATGAGGAAAGCGGTAATGACTGCAGAGGATCAAGATGTCCAGTCAAGTCCAGCGTGAGAAATGCCGGAATAGTAATAAGTCCAACATGACCACAGAGGCCAATCCCCTTGAGTTTATTAGATACTCAATGTGCAGTTAGGATGGGAGCTGTCCATTGGCTGATGCCTTTCTCTTCTGAGTGGGCTTCCTTCCAACCAGGGAATTAGAAGAGGTGGCATAACCCAGCTGGGAAACCATGAGAATGAGCCAGAGCCCCAGGGCTGTGGGTCTCTCTCCTGGGCTTCCCTTGTAGGTATGAGGGAGGAAGCCAGCCCCAGCAAAGAGCCCAGAAAGGTCGCCATGTGAGAGGTGAGCAAAAGCAGATGGTGGAGCTGTGGTCAGAAATGGATTCAGAGGAGGCCAGAGCGATAGCCCAGTGAGTAGGGTGTTGGCCTTGCACGTGTCCGGCTGATGCCGGCCTGGGTTCGACCCCCCAGCATCCTATATGGTCCCCCCAGCACTGCCATGAGTAATTCCTGAGTGCAGAGCCAGGAGTAACCCCTGAGCATTGCCGGGTGTGACCCAAAAAAGAAAAAAAAAACAGAAATGGAGACAGAACCTGGGTTCATTATTTGCCCAAAAGTAAATTGGGTCTCACGGAGAGGACGTGAGTCTAGTGGGAGGCTCTTGGGTCTCCTCAGGATTTCATCTAATATAACTGGTGAGTGCATCAAGCTTCTCCGAGATTTGTAATCTGAGAACATTTCTTAGCCGCTCCCTGTCTCGCTTTTTTCAGGGGATTAAGTGTGTTACTTCTTGGCTTGAAGGGTCTCATGTGAGGACCAGAGGAAGTGTGTGCCTGCCTCATGTGGTGTCTGGGATGTATAAAGTATGAAGACGTAGTTGCTGTTTTTGGCTTTTCAGTGTCTTTCCTGGTTCCTAACAAAGTTCTCAGAAGGCTGAGAAGCCCAGACAACCGGGTGCGTAGGTCGGCCCAGACCTGGGCGGTGGAGGCAGTGCTGGGCTGTGAGTTTTGTAGATTCCTCCCCTCTCTTTACCTGCTTGTTGAGCTGTCGTCTCCCCAGGGAGCCTGGGACTTCAGCCCAAATAGGCAGAGAAGAAGCCCTTCGGGAGGAATCTCATTGGGAGCCTCACGTGGTGCCATCCTGACTGGCTCACTCCTGTACAGGTTCGCTCCTGGTCTCACTCCTCCCCCGCAGAGTTTCCAGGGCAGCTCACGGCTCTCTCAATAGCTGCTAAACCCAAAGCCAATAATAGTAGCTGCTCAGCTGCCACGAGGTATCTGGGGGAACTGATGGCTTCCAGGGCTCCCCGTAGCGCTGTGGTCCCCCTCAAGGCAGCGGCAAACTTCTCTGCTCACCCGGCTCATAGCTGAAGGCATCCCGCAGTGCCTGTTCTCTCTTTAGGGTCCCCCTGGAGTCTCCGGGACCTTCACAGGGAAACAGGATAAAGCCGACTCTGTGCCAAGGCCTCTAGTGCTCCACTCAGTTCCATTCTCAGGGTCCCTGTTGCCAATGTCCTGCTGTTTTGTCCCACGCTAAGACTTTATTCCCATCCCGGGCATAAACGGCAGCTTGTTACAGACCTAATGCCTAAATGTGATAGTACAGTGGGTAAGGCACTTGCCTGGCTCATGAGACACCAGGAATGATCCCTGAGTGCAGAGCTAGGAGTGAATGCCAAGCACCGCTGGTTGTGAACCCCCCAAACAAAAACAAAAAAAAAAAAGAAAAGCCCATACTCTTGCCAAAATCCCAACAGCACAAACCCCCCAGTAAATAGCATGATTTTCTGAGGCCAGCATTTCCAAAGTTGAGTTTTAAGCTATATTAAGAAGGCCTTGAGATGCTCTGTAACAAAACAAGCTTCTTCCATGGAGAATTTAGAAACATCCCATTAGGACACCAAAGCCACTCAGGGTACTGTCACGTAATGTAGACAATCATTTTGCTTAACCTAGTGTGGATATTTCTCATGGCATCTTCTTTCTGTTTTATTTTTTTGCCATGCTTTTCTATCTTTTCTGTCTGCTGTTCACACTGGCTTTAGCATGGGCTTCTACCAACTTGCCGTGGTGTTTCTCCCTCAGTGTGAACCAGAGCTGCTTTCTATGTTTTTAGTTTTTATTTTTTATTATTAAATCTTCTTAAATTTTATTCATTTATTTATTTATTTATTTATTTATTTATTTATTTTATTTATACCACTGTGAGATACACAGTTACAAAGATGTTCGTGATTGAGTTTCAGTAATACAGTGTTCCAGCACCCATCCCTCCACCAGTGCCCATTTTCTACCACCAGTGTCGCCAGATTCCCTCCCCTCTCCCCCAGCCTGCCTCTGTGGCAGGCACTTTGGCTCTCTCTCTCTCTCTCTCTCTCTCTCTCTCTCTTTCTCTCTCTCTCTCCTTCCCATCTCTTAAGCATTGTGGTTCTCCATATATACATTTACCAGTTGTCATGTATATCCCTTTGCCTACATGCTTCAGTTCTAGTGTGCCATTACCATTTCCCACAATTAGTGGAACCTAGTATATATTTATATCCCACTAATGAATGCGGTCATTCTATATCTGTCCGTTGCCTTCTGACTAATTTCACTCCAGCATCATAATCTCCGTGTCCATCCATTTACAGGTGAATTTCAGACTTCTTGCATTGTTAACAAACTCTATTTGTCTGATCAGTAACATCTTTCAACAATCCATTGAGATGAGGGAGAGTATGATGTTTTTAAAAGCACCCTTAATTAAGGGTTAATAATCACCGCTTGTTAATAATCACCTGTTTATGTGATAGTCCCAAGTACTGAGGCTTTGAAAAGACTGACAAGTAAGCATCTGTCTGGACTTCTTAACCTAGAGACTTGGTATCCCTTACAAGCCAGAATACAAGCATTTAGTAGGATCACATGTTGCCCTCTTGCATTTTTCTGTGCTGAGGAAGTGACTTGGGAGTAAATCTAAGGTTCTGTGGAAATGCTAGTGTAGAGATCTGGGAATACGGGAAATCTTTTAAAATTCCCATTTGCTGGGAAGGCAGCTGTGTCTACTGGCTAAATAAGGCTCTTATCTGGCTCTTAGCAGAGGGCACCAATCCTCTTTATGGAAGTGAATATTGCAGGTGAATAGTTTTTCCAGAGAATCAGAGATGAGCAAACAGGGCTAGCAGTTTTTCCTCCTCATTGCTCTCCACTCTGAGAACTGCTAATGATCTCTTCCCGCCTGGACTGTTAAAATACATAGCTCCCAGCTCCACTGAAAGAGAGAGCATTTCATCCTTCTTTGTGCCCTTGTGTGAGTTTTCAGGAGGAATTCTGTCCAAGGTTCTAGGACTCTGAATGCAGCTACCAGCAGGCCTACGACAGAGCCACAAAGCGCTTGTAGCCAGGGAGCTCTTTGGGGTGGAAAGTCTGATCTCTTTTGAAGAAGTGTTTCAAACCTCCGCTGAATTGAGATATTTTGGAAAACTCAGTCTTTCAGAATTCTCATTTGAAACATAACAAAAAAATAAAAGATACGAAAATCAATTAACTTCACACATGAAAAGATTCCTCATATGGTTAATCTTCCTTTACATAATTTCTTGATTATGTTTGGAAGTAAATTGCCTTGATTATACCTTGGTTGGAAAGGAATGTCTTTTAATTAATTTGAAACATGCTGTAGTGATGCTGATTTGTACCACAAAATGATAAATTGGGTTGAAAGCAATAAGTCTCTCTGATAGGAGTGCACTGCAATTGGTTTTATTTTATTTTTGACTGAGAGCTCTTCTCTCTTAAAAGGGGTAAATGAAGAATCTGTGAATTAGCTGGAGGTCAGGCTGGGTTTATTGGCTTTGGGTTTAGAGTGATTTGTGGGAACATTTCCTCTTCTTTTTTCTGGTTATTTTCCCCTTTTGGGAGAAAAAAGGGATAAAAGAAATAACCAACAACACACCAACAAATTATCATAGTCATAAAAAGAGACCCTAGAACCAGAGAAATAATACAGCAATATAGTGTCCTTTCTTGCACACGGCCGGTTAGGGTTTCAGTTCTCAATACCCCATATGATCCCTTGAGCCTGCCAAGAATGATTCCCTGAACATAGAGATAGGAGTAAATCCTCGCACCACTGGGTATTGCCCTAAAAACCAAAATAAAATGAAATGAGACACTGTCTGCCACAAAGCCTAGAACCCTGTGACCTTTGAATGACGGAGCTATTGAGAACAGTTGCACAACATCTAATGGCTCCTCTTTATCATCTTACTGTATTGCGGGACGCGTATGTGGTGGGAACATGTGTGGTACTGGGATTGAAAACAGGTCGGTTGTGTGCAAAGGAATCACATTACCTGCTTGTCTCACTGATCTGTGCTTGTGAGTTTTAATGGAGGGTTTTAGATAACAGAGCTTGCTTCTTGCTTCCTTGCTGCCTTCCTGAGAAGTTCTTGCTGAGAAGTTCCCGGAACTAAAGAACGCTTGCCTCAAGATCCAGGGAGGCCCGTAGGATATCAGCTAAAAGAAGCACCAACAAGAATACTCCAAGACACATCTTAATTAGAATGACAAAAACTATAGATAGAGATAGAATACTGAAAGCAGCAAGATCAAAGAAGGAAATCACATACAAAGGAACATCCCTAGATTTACAGCAGACTTCTCTGATGAAACACTCCAAGCCCCAAAACAATGGTGGGATATTGTGAAAAGGCTCAATGAACTGCAGGCCTCACCAAGAATTCTGTACCTGGCCAGACTCACATTCAGATATGAAGGAAAGATACACAACTTCATGGATAAACAACAACTCAGGAACTTCATGGACTCAAAACCAACTTTAAAGAAGGACTGAAAGGTCTACTGTAATATGACCAAACCCAAAAGCACAACAAGCACAAACATAAAGATGGCACAAAATCCGATGACAATAATCTCTCTCAATGTCAATGGTCTAAATGCACAAATTAAGAGACACAGAGTGACAAAATGGATTAAAAAATTGAACCAAACATTCTGCTGTCTACAAGAAACACATCTGAATAATCAGAACAAACACAGACTCAAAAGTCAAAGGCTGGAAGACCATTCTCCAGGCAAACAACTCCTCCAAAAAGGCTGGTGTGGCCATACTAGTATTATATAATATAGACTTCAGGCTGAAAAAGGTTAGAAGGGACAAAGAAGGCCATTTCTTATTAATTAAAGGGGTATGTATACCAGGAAGAAATTACACTACTAAACATATATGCACCCAATGAGGGGCCAGCAAAATACATAAAACAACTGCTAAGAGACCTCAAAGAAGACATTAACAGTAACACAATAATAGTTGGAGACTTCAACACTGCTCTATCAACGATGGATAGATCAACAAGACTGAAACTCACCAAGGAAATATTGGCCCTGAAGGAAGAAATGGAAGAAAGAGAGCTAGTGGATATATACAGGGCTTTTCATGCCAAAAAAACTGAATACATATTTTTCTCTAGTGCACATGGAACATTCTCCAAGATAGACCACATGCTGAGCCACAAAGCATACTTCAATAAAATAAAAAGATAGAAATTGTGTCAACTATCTTTTCAGACCATGATGCACTGAAAGTGGAAGTTAACCGTTACACAGAAACGGGAGTCAAACCAAACACCTGGAGACTGAACAGCTCACTGCTGAACAACCAATGGGTCATAGAAGAAATCAAACAGGAAATCCAAAGATTTCTGGAAACAAATGAAAATGAAGACACCAACAATAAGAACTTGTGGGACATGGCAAAAGCCGTGTTAAGAGGGAAGTTTGTGCCTTGCCACAAATGCTGGCTGACTTTGACCAAGAATGTGGAAAGATAGGTCTACAGCTGAATCTGAAGAAAACTATGTTCATGAAAAATGAACTAGTTCCTGAGACCCCATTCACTCTCAATGGAACAAACATCTCTGAATGCAGCAGTTATGTGTACCTAGGTTGAGAAGTCAACATGATGAGCGACGTAAAACCTGAGCTGCGCAGGAGGAAGAGAGCGGCATGGAATACCTTCAAAGGCATCGAAGAAATAGCTAAAAGGACAAAGAACCTCCGGCTCCGGGCACATCTCTTCGACTCCACTGTTCTCCCCTGCATTAATATATGCCTCAGAGACCTGGGCCCTATGAAAGCAGGATGAGAATGCTATTTGGGTCTCCCAGAGAGGAATCAAAAGAGCTATGCTTGGAATATCACGCCTCACTCAAGTGAGAGAAGGAATCCGGAGTTTTGACCTCCATCGCTATTACAGAATGAGGGATGCTATCTCGTTTGCCAAGGCATCGAAAATCAGATGGGCTGGACATGTAATGCGATTTGGAAGAAGACCGCTGGACTAGAGCCATTACCGACTGGATACCACAGGATGTCAAAAGATCACGTGGCCGCCCACCTACAAGATGGTCAGACCGCTACACAGAAACAGGGAGTCAAACCAAACATCTGGAGACTGAACAGCTCACTGCTGAACAACCAATGGGTCATAGAAGAAATCAAACAGGAAATCCAAAGATTTCTGGAAACAAATGAAAATGAAGACACCAACTATAAGAACTTGGAAGGACACGGCAAAAGCCATGTTAAGAGGGGAAGTTTGTGTCTTGCCACAAATGCTGGCTGACTTTGACTTTTTATTAGAAGAAATGGATAAATTCCTGAAGTCCTATAACTTCCTTGTCAAGACCCTGAAGGAATGATTTGAAGCTCTTCATATTCTTGAATCAACCAGATGCCATTGGGCTACATTGGCATGTGATAGGGTCCAATGGAAATGTTACTGGTGCCTGCTCAAGCAAATCGATATAACGGGATTCAAGTGATCAAGTGATCAAGAGGGAAGTTTATAGCTCTGCAAGCATTCATTAGGAAACAAGAAAGGGCCCATAAATAACCTGACTACAGAGCTGAAGACATTAGAAAAAAGACCAACAAAAGGAGCCCAACCCAGGCAGAAAAAAAGGAAATAATAAAACTTAGAGAGGAAATCAATGGGTTGGAAACAAAAAAAAAGCAATCCAAAAAGATTAATGAAACAAAGAGCTTGTTCTTTGAAAAAAATAAACAAGATTGATAAACCATTGGCAAGACTTGTAAGGACAGGAAAAGAGAGAACCCAAATAAACAGAATCAGAAATAAAAATGGTGACATCACAACAGAAATCACAGAAATCCAAAAGATCATCAAAGATTACTTCGAGAACCTGTATGTCACGAAACATGAGAACCTAGAAGAAATAGATAAATTCCTGAAGTCCTATAACCTCCCATGGCTGAAACAAGAAGACCTGCAATACCTGAATAAGCCTATCACCATTGAGAAAATTGAAACAGTAATTAAAATTCTGCCCAAACACAAAAGCCCAGGTCCAGATGGATTCACTAGTGAATTCTACCAAACCTTTAAGGAGGACCTACTTACAGTCCTTTTCAAGCTCTTCCAGGAAATAGAAGAAACAGAAACACTCCCAAACAGCTTCTACGAGACACATATCACCCTGATACCCAAAGCAGGGAGAGACAACACAAAGAAAGGAAAACTACAGACCAATATCCGTGATGAACACGGATGCTAAGATCTTCAACAAAATACTAGCAAACAGAATCCAAAGACTCATCAAGAAGATTATACATCATGACCAAGTAGGATTCATCCCGGGAATGCAAGGATGGTTCAACATTCGCAAATCAATCAACATAATACATCAAATCAATAAGAAAAAAAAAACCATATGATCCTATCAATAGATGCAGAGAAAGCATTTGACAAGATCCAGCACCCATTCATGATGAAAACCCTCCAGAAAATGGGAATTGAAGGGACTTTCCTCAAGATAGTTACAGCCATCTACCAAAAGCCCACAGCGAGCATCATTCTAAATGGGGGAAAAAATTGAAAGCCTTCCCCCCTGAGATCAGGGACAAGACAAGGTTGCCCACTCTCACCTCTTTTATTCAATATAGTACTGGAAGTTCTTGCCATAGCAATCAGAGAAGAAAAAGGACATCAAGGGCATCCAGATAGGTAAGGAAGAAGTCAAGCTATCATTATTTGCAGATGACATGATATTATACCTAGAGAACCCTAAACTCTCTACCAAAAAACTCCTAGAAACAATAGACGCATATAGTAGAGTGGCAGGATACAAAATCAACACCCAAAAGTCGGTGGCTTTCCTATATACAAATAACAAAAGAGAAGAAAGGTATATTAAGGAAATGATTCCATTCACAATTGTGCCACAGAAAATCAAATACCTAGGAATCAGCTTACCCAAGTGTGTAAAGGACCTGTACAAAGAAAACTACAAGACACTGCTCCAAGAGATAAAAGAGGACACAAGGAAATGGAAACATATTCCCTGCTTATGGATGGGGAGAAACAACATTGTCAAAATGGTAATACTCCCTAGAGCTCTGTACAGACTCAATGCAGTCCCTATAAGGATACCCATGACATTCTTCAAAGAAGTTGACCAAACACTCCTGAAATTTTTATGGAACAATAAACCCCCCAAGGATAGCTAAAGCAATCCTCGGGAAAAAAGAAGATGGGAGGCATCACCTTTCCCAACTTCAAACTGTACTACAAGGCAGTAGTAATTAAAACAGCGTGGTATTGGAAGAAAAACAGACATGTGGACCTATGGAATAGAATTGAGTATCCTGACACCCAACCTCAAACACATGATCATTTAATCTTTGATAAAGGTGCAAAAGAGTCCAAAATGGATTAAGGAAAGCCTCTTCAACAAGTGGTGTTGGGAAAACTGGGCAGCGACATGTAAATAAAATGAATTTGGACCTGTGTCTAACACCATGCACAAAAATAAGATTAAAATGGATTAAAGATCTCAATATCATACTTGAATCCATAAAGTACATTGAAGAAAATATAGAAAAAAACACTCCACGACATTGAAGCTAAAGGCTTCTTCAAAGGTGGAAGCATCACTAACAAAGCAACTAGAAAGAAATTGACCAAACACTCCTGAAATTTGTATGGAACAATAAACCCCCAAGGATAGCTAAAGCAATCCTCGGGAAAAAGAAGATGGGAGGCATCACCTTTCCCAACTTCAAACTGTACTACAAGGTAGTAGTAATTAAAACAGCGTGGTATTGGAATAAAAAACAGACCTTGTGGACCTATGGAATAGAATTGAGTATCCTGACACCCAACCTCAAACACATGATCATTTAATCTTTGATAAAGGTGCAAAGAGTCCAAAATGGAGTAAGGAAAGCCTCTTCAACAAGTGGTGTTGGGAAAACTGGGCAGCGACATGTAAAAAAAATGAATTTGGACCTGTGTCTAACACCATGCACAAAAATAAGATTAAAATGGATTAAAGATCTCAATATCAGACTTGAATCCATAAAAGTACATTGAAGAAATTATAGGAAAAACCCTCCATGACATTGAAGCTAAAGGGCTTCTTCAAAGGTGGAAGCATCACTAACAAAGCAACTCTAAGAAAAGATAAACATATGGGACTACATGAAACTAAAAAGCTTCTGCACCTCAAAAGAAACAGTGACTAAGATACAAAGGCAGCGCACAGAATGGAAAAGAATATTCACCCAGTACCCATCTG
The DNA here is from genome assembly GCA_021461705.1 of Cryptotis parvus. Classification (NCBI taxonomy): domain Eukaryota; kingdom Metazoa; phylum Chordata; class Mammalia; order Eulipotyphla; family Soricidae; genus Cryptotis; species Cryptotis parvus. Next base: position 36,754 of record JAJIBD010002498.1, on the reverse strand, counting down.
ATAAGGGGTTAATATCCAGGATATATCAGGCACTGGTAGAACTTTACAAGAAGAAAACAAACAACCCCATTAAAAATGGGGAGAAGAAATGAACAGAAACGTCAACAAGGAAGAAATTCGAATGGCCAAAAAACATATGATCACTAATCATCAGAGAGATGCAAAACAAAACAACAATGAGATATCATTTTACACCACAGAGACTGGCACATATTCAAAAGAGCAAGAACAACAAGTGCTGGCGTGGATGTGGGGAAAAGGGGACACTCATCCATTGTTGGTGGGAATGCCGGCTGGTACAGTCTTTCTGGAAAACAATATGGACTTTCCTCCAAAGACTAGAAATTGAACTCCCATTTGACCCAGCCATACCACTCCTGGGAATCTATTCTGGGAAGCCAAAAATACACAGCGGAAACACCATCCCTACTTTTATGTTCATAGCAGCATTATTCACAACAGCCAGAATCTGGAAGCAACCAGAGTGCCCGAGAATGGATGACTGGATAAAGAAGCTTTGGTACATCTACACAATGGAAAGCTATGCAGCTGTTAGGAAAAATGAAGTTATAAAAATTTGCCTATAAATGGATGGACATGGAGAAGATTATGTTGAGTGAAATTAGCCATAAGGAGAGAGACAGGTACAGAATGACTGCATTTATTTGCATGGCATAGATATATATATGTTCATATTGTGATACCAATATCCAAGGTCAAGTGAAACATGACCTTGTATCAGGAGGTCTTGTCAAGGGTGGAAACTGTTGCAAATGTGTGGGAGTCAGAGGCTGGGTAAGACAGAGAATGGAACAGTGTGCTGACAATTGTCGAGGGTACTAATGCCAACCTAGAACTGAGCATTAAATACAGGCAAAAGGATACATATGACAACCCTTTAATGTATGTTCTGTAGTCCATAGTCTGGAGGGGAAAGAAGGGAGAGAGAGATTGAAAAGGAAAGAAATGGGGAACCTGCCATGGAGGTTGGTTGGGGGAGAGGGGAGGGAACTGGGTAGTTGGTGGTGGGAGATGGGCACTGGTGGAGGGATGGCTGCTGGAACACTGTATGACCCAAACCCAGGTATGAACTTTTTAATTGTGTATCTTTGTGACTGTGTATCTCACGGTGGTATAATAAAATACTATACAAAATAAAAAAAATAAAAAAAATCTGTTTTAAGTAAAAAAATATGTTTAAAAATATAAAAAAAATCTTATTACTCTTTGTTGTGGGTGTTATTCATTGGCATGACATTCTTCTAAAGTAAGCCTAGGAAGTATTAAAATAAATTATGTGATTAAAACATGAACCCTCTCAAAAAGCCCATTTCTGAATACTTGCTGATATATATCATAATTATAATATATTAGATAGATGGATGGATAGATGGATAGATAGATAGATGGATAGATGGGTAGATAGATAGATAGATAGATAGATGATAGATAGATAGATAGATAGATAGATAGATAGATGATAGATAGATAGATAGATAGATGATAGACAGACAGACAGATAGATAGGTGAGTTAAGTGGATGAGATAGGGTGGTGGCTGATACCTGTGACTGTCATTAAAAAAGAGGCTTTTGTTTGTTTTTTGTTTGTTTTGTTTTTGGGGTCATACCTGGCTCTGTGCTCAGGAATCACTCCTGGAGGGGGCTTGGGAACATATGGTATGCTGGGGATTGGACCTGACTCAGCTGTGTGGAAGACAAGCTCCATACACTCTGCACTATCATTCCAGCCCTACTGGTTTTTTCTTGTCTAGCTGGAGATAAATTGAAGAAAAGTCCTCGATGTCTTTCTCTTTTTTTTCAATAGAAGAGTCATAGTTTCAAAAAGAAAAAGGTTAGTTATGTGAGAAGCTATATAGAGGAGAAGGTCTGGAGATATTAGTGTATGATACTGGTCTCTGTATAATTATTTATTTAATGCATTTGTGACATACTGAAAAGTGCTTAACTGTTCCAAAACCTGTAACTTCATACATGAGTTTTAACCACTTTTTTAATGGAAGGGAAAAAGCAAAAACAAGAAACAACAAGCTAGATACTGTGAACAACTTTGTAAATCATAGTGTTTAAATAAAATTAATAAAAAAGAAAAAAGAAAACAGTGGCTGGGGGCGGAGCGATAGCCCAGCCGGTAGGGCGTTTGCCTTGAACACGGCCGGCCTGTATGGGCCCAGCTTTGATCCCCGGCATCCTATATGGTCGCCCAAGCACTGCCAGGAGTAATTCCTGAGTGCAGAGCCAGGAGAAACCCCTGAGCATTTCCGGGTGTGACCCAAAAAAAAAAGCAAAAAAAAAAAAAGAAAACAGTGGGTACTTCCAGTATGTATCAAACAAATCCAATTATAATATGATAATTAGTACACATGCACTATAAATATTCTAGTATATTAATGTAGTAATAATTGAAAACCACACATGATTTTATGTTTGTGTTATTCTGGTCAGGGTGGTAGGGGAGAGAGATAATTTTAAGTACAGCTAGAAATATATATAAAATTTATACTTTAACAGTTACTGCTCTCTTTTTATGTTGTAAATTAGGGCAGGTATTTGCACCTCTAAAATTATTAGAAATCTATAAAACATTTCCTAAATTTTCCAAAAGTTATTACTGGGATGAGCGCCTATAGTTAAGTATTTAAAACTAATTACAAAGTTTGAGCTTGTGAAGGTTAATTATATATAAAAATGAGGATATAAATTTAAATAGATCTTTAACCTTCATAAAAAAGGCAAGAAACAACTAGCAACTAACATTCATGTTCATTTGTCTGTAGAACAGCATTTCTTAATCAGGGGGCAATAAGGTCTCCTATGGGTCCTCAGATGGATCACAGGGGGAAATTCATGTAAAGGGGGTCCATGATGTGAAAATAGGTAGCAACTGATGGAGAGAGGCATTGGAAGGAAACAGATTGAACAAAGACCACCATGGTAAGAAAAAGGTTGATAAATACTTCTCTAGAGTACATTCTCTCTCTCTCTCTCTCTCTCTCTCTCTCTCTCTCTCTGTTATACTCTCTAATTCAATACATGAAGAAATGCCGGATTTTCTGGCAAATCACAAAATCCCCAAGTGAAATAAAGCTATAAAAGAGGTTAGACGGGGCCGGAGCGATAGCCCAGCGGGTAGGGCGTTTGCCTTGCATGCGGCTGACCTATGCCGGCGGGGGTTCGATCCCCGGCATCCCATATGGTCCCCCGAGCACCGCAAGGAGTAATTCCTGAGTGCAAAGCCAGGAGAAACCCCTGAGCATTGCTGGGTGTTACCCCCCAAAAAAAGAGGTTAGACAGAGAAAGGAACCATGTACTAATAATTGTTGGAAATGATAATACGATGCAGCTGTGGGTCTGGAGAGGTTGGGTCTTGGGAATGAGGTCTATAATTGTTACTGGTTTTTGGCATATGAAATACAACACGGGTAGCTTGCCAGGTTCTGCCCTGTTGGTGGTACACTCTCAGTAGTAGGCTCTCCTCTCAAGCTTTATGAATCAATGGGGCTGAATGGTTTGAGGCTTTTCGTGTTCCTGGAGGGAGCAGATGCCCTTGGTCTACACTTGCTTGCAACAGGATGTATGGAGTTGTTACTGGTGCCTGCTCGAACAAATTGATGAACAACAGGAAGACAAGTGATACAAGTGAAGTGAATGGATGGGGGTGGAGGAAAGAGCTGAGTATATGTGGTCGAACCCTGGCCTCATAGGGGCCCTCTCAAGCATTGCCTGCTGTTGACCTGGTGATCCCTGGCTCCAGGGCACCTGAACCACTGCATCCTTGGTTTCTTCCATTGAACTGTCAAGTCCAGTCGCCACATTTCACTGGTATGTTCCCTGGCACCTGAAAACCGCTTGGAGGCACTGCCCCTCCAATCTCCCACAACCACGTTGGAAAAAGGAAAAGACACAACTCCGAGTTAACACTGGCAGCATTAAGTTCTGTTTTTCTGTCTTTACATGAAAGCTGGCTTAAAAAAAATCATCCTCTCCAATTCTCTTGACGGGTCTTCTTGGCCTTAAATGGACAGGTAGACATCGTTGGCTGGAGGATTTATTTTTTCAGTAGCCGGTTTCATAGCTAGAAACCCGCACCGGAAGGGGACATTTTGCATAATATTTAATTAGTGGTTGTTTACCTGGAAAAGCCTTATGTGACCCATGGAAGTAATCAAAATAATTATGGGCACAAATTGCGTCTGCAAAATGGAGACTCGGTGTGTGTCCCTGTCCCTGCTGCGTCTTCCCCAGGGACTCACTGCTTCCTGACAATAGGTTTGTCAGCAGACCTGAGCAGGCAGCGGCTGCTCCACTCTTTGCTTCAGTGCTTTTCTTTCAAGCCGCAGAGAGATTAAAAAAAAATAAATAAAGAAATAAAGAACCGCACAATGGCAGAGGAGAAGGGAAATCAGGGGCCGGATGAGTGCTTTTGAACTACCACCAGCCAGAGCACTTACTGCCTTAGCTGCAAGTCGGATTTTACCTCTTATTAGTCGAGTCTCTCTTACCTCCAGCCGGAAGTTTCCTGGAAACCGTGACCATATCTCTGTCTCCTCTGTGCTTTTGCAGACTTCCTCTGAAGCAGGAGCAACTAGTCAGAAATAGCCAGAGTAGTGTTTCTTGATCTTTTCCCCCGACACTTATTCTCCTTCTTTCTGTGACCTCTCTGTTCTGGCTAGCAACCTAGTCTTATGCTGTGCCTGACCCCTATGAAATGTTTACCTGTTACCCCCTACCCCATTCTCACCCCAGGGGTGTTCTGGGGGTCCATGGGGCCACAGGATCCCTGATGATCAATGTTGATATGGATATTATACAACTGCTATAGCACAGTGACATATTGGACTATTTAATTTTCATGAGAGGGAGATGGTGTGTATGTGTGTGTGTGTGTGTGTGTGTGTGTATGTGTGTATTTCAGGAGCTATTCCTTGGTCTGTGCTCAGCAGTAACCCCTGGTGGTGCTCAGTGACGGCAGGCTGTGTGCGGGTACACGGAAGTCCATAGGACAGGTGCAAGGCGAGCACGATAGCCCACATATTATCTCTGACCCTGGCGGGTTATTCAATTTACATTCTCCTACAATCATCTCTCCCTTAATCAACTTGTGACATCATCTTACCTCTTTGGACGGGTACCAGAGGCATGCAAAGAGAAAAGGGTAATATAGCAGTTTTATTGTTTAGTGAAGTGTAATCTTTTGACTCTTTGCCGAGGGCGGAAAAGAGATCCAGCTGTCTATTCCCCTTGCCACTGCTTTGATATATCCAAGGGAGGCCTCACAGGACAACAGCATGAAGATTTGCAGGGGACCAGGAGGCAGTCTTGACGTCCAGAAGGAGACTCAATTTGGAGAGGACCTGAGAAACCCAGCATCTATGTAGTGAGAAGAGGAGAGAGAGGAAGAAAGGAAGGTTGGGGTTGCCTTTCTGGGGTCTGAACATCCACGTTGGGCCTGGCTATGTGACTGCAGCTGTGGCCAGTGTGAACTCCTGGGAGAGTGGGGAGACTTCTGGGGTCCTTGAGATGGAGGGCCCAGATCAGGCTGACCCCTGACTGAAGACCCTGGAGGGCCACCCAGGAGACCTTAGAAATGTTGCTGGGGCCTGCAGTGTCTGCATCTGGCACAGCCCAATTTCTTGTTGGCCTTATGCGCAGTCCTCTGAGACCTCTTGAGCAATCATGTCTTGCCATACGGCTCCACTCTGGCTCTGTTGCTCACGGAAACAGTGTCTTTCTGTGCAGCCCACCAGCTAGGCTCTGCAAAGTTCTGTGACTCAACAAGGGTGCATGGTTGCTCCTAGGTGTGTGCCTTTTAGCATCTGGTTCAGAAAAAAAAATGATCCTGCTTGTTTTAGAAAGGCTGTGCTGCCTTCTGTTGAAGCTGCTTTCAGGGTGCTGCAAAAAGAAGCAATCAGGCTCTGGACTCCCATCATTCCCTCTAAAGTGCTGTATTACCCAGCCACACCACTCCTGGGAATATGCCCTGGGAAGCCAAAAATACACAGCAGAAACACCATCCCTACTTTTATGTTCATAGCAGCATTATTCACAGTAGCCAGAATCTGGAAACAACTAGAGTGCCTGAGAATTGATGACTGGATAAAGAAACTTTGGTCCATCTACACAATGGAATACTATGCAGCTGTTAGGAAAAATGAAGCTATGAAATTTGCCTATAAATGGATGGACATGGAGAGGATCATGTTGAGTGAAAATAGCCAGAAAGAGAGAGACAGATATAGAATGATTGCATTTATTTACAAGCAGATTCAAACAAATGTGCTTCTCTTAGAAAGACCCCTTACGCCTCCTTCACAGGGTCAGCCTAGATGTCTCATTTTGTATAAAGTATCCACCCACTCTAGTGATCAAAGCCACTTTTCAAAAAAAGAGACGCCAAATTGTGATTCATACAGAAGAGATGGTTCATCTCCCTCTATAAAGAATGAGTGTTTCCAGATACCAATGGTGTGTGTTTAGTTTTAAATGCAACATTTTAAAAATCAGTGTTTTGAGAACTAGAAATAGAATGGACACATAGAAACTGGTCAACTCTGAGGTGCTATAGAAGGGTCATTGATAATAAGAGAGCAACTGTAAAAATGTGGGGTAATCATATATATTTTGGGTATGTATTGAAACTAGCCTCCATCCTTAAGCATTCACAGGCTCTCAGGAAAATAGTATAAAGAGAGGTATCAGGTGATTTTTGAACTCAGACAGATGCTGGTTAAAGTGGAGTATGCTTGTTCTGTGCCAAGAATTTGTACATTGACACATCACATTGGATTCTCTTAATATTTTCTGACGAAGCAAAGATGTATGGATTGATTCCACTGATAAGAAAACTGAGTCCTCAGGAGTTTAAGTGACTCCTCCAAGTACCCAGAGGAGGAATGATGCCAGTGAAACGCAAATCTAGAGCTGATGTTGTTCTTCCAGTTAGGCCTTGCTGCCTCTTTTCGGGAGAGCTGAGACAGTCTCCAAGAATGAGCCAATCATTTGCATATTATGGGTATAATTCCTTCATAGAGAAGATCTCCGTATAGCATGTAAAACAAAACAGCGACTTTCCTTTTCCTCCCCAGTGGGCCCCTTGAGAACAGGGGCCATGTCTGTTTCATAACATAGATGTTGATGTTTCTCACTGGTTAATTGTACATAGCCAGGTACATAGAATGTTTAAGGTAATTTAGATCAAGGTAATGTAATTGTTCTTCACCCATAAGTGAGCTTACTGATGTGTCCTTGATTTATTTAGAAAAAATAGGGGCTGGAGGCGATAGCACAGCATGTAGCATGTAGGGCATTTGCTTTGCATGCGGCTGACTCGGGCTCGATCCCCAGCATCCCATAAGGTCACCTGAGCATCACCAGGAGTAATTCCTGAGTGCAGAGCCAGGAGTAACCCCTAAGCATCACAGATGTGACCCAAAAAAGAAAAAAAAAAAAAAAAGAAAAAATAAGTAATTTTTTTCTAGATAATTTCTGAAATGTAAGTTTCTTCAGTAAGTTAGAAACTGTAAATTGCTTATGATTAAGAAATATTTGAGAATGGACAGTTTAACAGCTGAACAGTCCTGAAAGTTTTCTGAATTTACTGGCTGTTTCCTTCTCTTTTTTAATGTACAGTATAAATAAGACTTGGTCTTGATTGAATGTGGACTTTGTGAAACCTGGGTCAACAGGGTGAATGTATCACTTCTATCACTTGTCTTCCGTTGTTCATCAATTTGCTTGAGCAGGTGCCAGTAATATCTCCATTCGTTGGGAATGAGGTCCATTATTGTTACTGTTTTTGGCATATCAAATACAACACAGGTAGCTTGCCAGGCTCTGCTGTGGGTCTGGGTTCATCCCAGAGGGCCCAGTCTTTTTCTATGTCAGACCATCAACCATCCAGGGTCCATGGGGCTCTGCCCTGGGTGTAGACAAGCCTAACTCTTGTCTGCCATCTGCTGACGCAGGCGGGCACCGCAGCCACACCTGCAACACCTCGAGGGGCAGTAGGATGAATGTAGGACTGTTTGAGCTCAGAGATACCCTTACATAGCCCTCAGCTGAGATTTGGGAATGGCATGGAGGTTGACTAACCTAGGGAGGTATAACAATTATCAATGAGAAAGGAACGGGGTGGAAAATAACAGAATAGACTGGAACTAGGGGTGAAAATGGGAGTTCATAAATTGACTGAGTTCATGAGTTGATTGCTCTGCTACTATTGCACTATCTGGTTCAAAATTCTTTGTGCCCATCTGAAAATTGACATGTCTTTCCTCGGAGCTAATTCTAAGTGGAAAACTCAAAGGTTAAAGGTTGCAGTGAGGACAGGGAAAAAAGCATCTGTTTCAAGGTGTTTTGTGTGTGTGTGTGTGTGGGGGGGGTGTCACTGTAATGTCTGCCTATCTTTTTTGAGTCAGTAACCACAAGGTGGCAATGTTGCACCATTCCTGAGAAGACCTTCCTCCACTCCAGGTAAATTCCACTGGAAGCAAACACGTTGGGAGATGCTCGACGGTGTTGGTTTAACCAGCAAACACTGTATTTGGTACCACTGATTGTGTTTTACAAGTAAAAATAATATATCCCAGTAAGAGAAATGCATTTTCACCCTCCGTTAGAACACGTGTGTAATTCAACTAAATAACAAAGGGACTCAATGTCATAGAAGCTTGATTTTTTTCTCAAGATCGTTTTAATGAAATAATGATTCATGCAGGAATTCCTGCTTGAGAAGAGTGTTCAGTGTTCTAAAACAAGTCACCCAGGAAGAAATAGGGTTTGGGCCAGAGCAATAGTATTGCAAGAAGGGTGCTTGCACACTGCCAACCCGGGCTTTCTCCCGGGCAGCCCATACATTTCCCTGAGCACCCCCACGAGTGATTCCTGAGCACAAAGCCAGAAGTAACCCCTGAGCATAGCCAAAAGTGCCCCCAAATCAAACAAACAAAAAGACTATAAAGAAATAATCACGTTGCCAATCTCAGCTCTGAAATCTCCTCACAACCTACCCCTGTGGGTTCTCTTGGAATAAGCTTTATTTTGATGTCAGATTATTCTTTAAAAAATTCTGCCTGTAGTCATTAAGTGTTCCTAAACAATTGAGACTCTTGGGAATCTTTCTCTTTATTAAGAAATTATCTGTGAGAACAAGAAGTTCAAGGTTCAGTTCTTTTGACAGATTCCTGAGGCCTCTGATGTCCAATTGTGTTTGGGGAAAATAGAATAAAATGAAATTTGACAGTGCAATCAAAGGACGGAGGGTCCAGAATCTTCCATAGGGTGATGGCCTTGAACAAAAAATGAATACCTTTTGGTGGTTTTTAAGATGAGGTTACAGGTTTTGTATAGTTCTATCTGGGAAAGGTTTGGTTATAAAATTGGTTTTATTGGAGGGTGGGCAGAGAAAACATGTCACTAGATTAGCAATTCTCAAACCACCTGGAGGATTTATGAAATACATTCTGGTTTCTGGACAAGGGAGAGGGTTCAAAAGGTGGTAGTAATTTGTACTCAGAAGTCTTGAATTTGATCCCTGGTTCTGTATAGTCCCCACCAAGCACATAGTCAGAAGTAGCACCGAGAGCTACTGGGTGTGGCCCCCAGACAAAAGACAAAACAAAAGAATGCTAGATCCTATTCCCACAATCTCTGATTCTCTACACCTGGGGTGAGACTAAAAACTTGCTTATTCAAGACCTGATTTTCGCAAAGCTTGGGTAACTTGGCTCTTCTTATTAAGGGGTCTTGCAGAGAATGTTGAGAAACAGACTCAATGGGTTGAAAAGTTGCTTTACCCATAATTTAAAAAATTTTATTATACCACCGTAAGATATACAATTACAAAGATGTTCATGTTTGGGTTTCAGTCATACAGTGTTTCAGCACCCATCCCTCCACCAGTGCCCATTTCCCATGCCAAATATCCCCTGATTTCCCCCTCCTCCAGCCTGCGTCAATGGCAGGCACTTTTCCTCTTCTCTCTCTCTCGCTCTCTCTCTCTCTCTCTCTGTCTCTCTCTCTGTCTCTCTCTCTCTCTCTCTCTCTCTCCTTCTCTTACTATCCAAAATTCCATAATTTTGGAACTGGGTGAATAGAAAACAATCTAAAACACTCTCTCAGAACCTTGTCATTTAAAAATAGGGTTGTATTCAGATATCAAGGTTTTAATCATGGCTCTGCTAATTACTACCTGACTTATAATAAATCATACAGTCACCTGAGTTGGATTCCTCATGGGCTCAGAATTATTCGGGGCGTGAACATTTCAAGTTAAGGCTATGTTGCTCTCTTCCTTCCTTTTTGCTTTCCCTTCCTCAAATGATTTATCCACTGGAAAACACTTAATAAAATATAGAACATCCCAGAAATGCTAGTTAATATTTCACAGAGAAAGTGCTTTAGGGAAAGTCTTTCTGGGCTCCTTAGATGTTCTGTTTTTGTGGATCAGCCGAGTTTGTTCAGATAAATTGGCCATTTTCTTTCCATAATCTTATACCTGTCTGATTACTAGATAAACCAAAAGTTTGCCTAACATAGTAAAATTGTTGATTCTTCTGGAATCATCTCCAAATTGGGGTTGGTTGCTTCTGCAGTTCATACTTCAGCTGCCTGATATGATTAAAAACTCAAAAGACAAATGAATAATAGTACCTAGCAAGAATTGGGATCATCTAATGAGGAGATTATCTAATGATGAGATTTTTCCAGATTCCCTTTTTAGATCCCTGGAAAGACTGGTGCCCAAATGGATGACTGGTTTCATATTATGGGTGTATATACCTGGTACTGGCATAACTTGATATAGAATTAAATATATAATCACAGATCAGGGATATAGCTTTGCTGTAGCTCACTTGCCTTGCATATGTCAGACCTGGATTCAACCCCTGGTACTACCAAATAATATAAATAAACAAGTTATGAGTCATGGATATAGGTCAGTGTTAGAATAAAGCGCAGTGCATGTGTGTGGTCCTGGCAGTACACACACACACACACACACACACACACACACACAATGTACCTACTGACTTGAAGAAGTTAAATACCTAATACTCTTTCTGTCAGTAACTGCTTGTTTAACCTCAGTTATTTTCTTTCACTAAGGCTCAGTTTCCCCAAGTATAACATGAAGACTGGCAAGAGTCTAGTTTCTTAAAAACAGTAGAGATGAGGGGCACACATGTAGCATAGACACACATGCTGCCTGAGCCCACATGGCCGAGCACATGAGGTGCCTGAGCATGTGGGTTGCCCGCATCTCACCTCTTGAGATGTGTACTCTCTCTCTTACTTTCTCTTCTCCTTCCCATTCCTAAAAACCTCTTTAATAAAGTTTGTAAAACTTTAAAAAAAAAGTAAAGATGAGAACTGTGGATTCCCCAATTCAATGAACCTCATGATTGTGCATTTTAATGACAGAGCCCATTGCTTTAGTCATATTCTTAAAGAAGCCTATGGCACAAAATGTTCAATTGCAACTCATAGTGCAAATCATCTGGAAGGCTGGATCTGCATCTCTGCCCTGTTCTGATCAATAATCATTTTCAAAGAGAGCAGTCATTGATTTAGGAAAAGGGATCCACTCACACATTTAATGTTTTGTACAGAAACAGCTTTTATGATGAAAAGGCATAAACTTTTAAAATCCACTTAAAAATGGAAAACAGTCATGGAAAAGGAAAGGATAAAATCAGATAATTCTCTTGATAACTGGAGCAGCAGTTTTGTGAAAGCACCCTGTGTACAGAGTAGACTTTATTGGTATATGTCTAATTGATCAAATTTAAAGTGATGGGTACTCACTAAGTCAATGCACATGAGACTGATGGATAAACTAGAATGCCAATGTCATTATTGAGAGCTAAAGAGGACCCTTTCTGTGACTGAGTGGCCTCCTTTCCATCCCTGAGTTGTGTTACTAATCGGTATATTTTAAGTAAGGATTCAATAACAAAAGGATGTGGATAGCTTCAAGGAATCTTTCTTTTTGGTCAGAGAGAGGTCCCAAGATCCCAGTGCCATTGATTATGCTTCTGGAAAGAACACAGTAGACTTTTTGCTTCCTCATGCTCAGTGTTGATTAATTTGTTTCCCTTGTCAGTAGAGCAGCCTTATTTTCAAGTTCTCTGGGAGCATGCTTCCTTCCCAGTCCCCTTTCCTACCCCCCACAAGCTGCCTAATAATAGCCTGGTGCTCTAAAATAGTTAAAATTATTATCATGTGTCCTGCCCCTCGAGGTGTTGCAGGTATGGCTGTGATGCCTGGCTGTGTTGGTAGGTAGAAGACAGGGAGACAGTCTTGCCTACAACCCAGGGCTCAGCCCCGTGGGTCCTGGATGGATGATGGTCTGACATAGAAAATGACTGGCCCCCTGGAATGAACCCAGAGCCACGGCAGAACCTGGCAATCTACCTGTGGTGTATTCGATATGCCAAAAACAGTAACAATAATGGAACTCATTTCCAATGAATAGAGAGCGTTACTGGTGCCTGCTCGAGCAAATCAATGAACAACGGGAAGACAAGTGACAAGTGATAAGAGATTATCACATGAAGCTCAGTTAAATTGATAGGCTATAGAGTGTGTTTTTCTTTATACTATCCCTTAGAATGTTAACCTATGTTGGAAGCATCGTGATTGTCTAACCTCTTCTAATGCGATGATACTCTTTAGGATTCTTGACTTTACCAACTATTTTAGTAAATCTGGAGCTTCTGTGCAGATACGTTTTGGTTTTAAGTTGTTATTGCTAGGCGAGTCTTTAGATAGAAGGAGTCACTCATCTGGTTACCGGTGTCCTCTCTATTTCCCAAGAGGGAGACTACTCACTTGTCAGAAGAACAAATACCGTCAATTTGGGGATGATGTATTTACCCTGTGTTGCAGCGTAGGCATAGGGAGATCATTAGCATGCCCCTGCAGAAACTTGCCCACCTGAACTTGCATTTTGTCAATTGAATCAGTGTTGTCACAGACTTCTAAATATTCAGCCTTCCAGAGAGAGAGATTTAAGCAGACCTAACAAGCCAGCCTGAGGTAGGAAAAGCACTCATTTATACAAAATAGTCTAGACACTCTTACTGTTCAGGATGAGCTCCTCACCGATTCTTTCCTGGAATACCTATATTATGATTTAACGTATGAAAAATTATTTACCTAGACCTTATCAGAAACATAGACATGAATAAAGTGAAACTCTGAGTTGGAATTCATGCTGTCTTATTCTTGTGACCTAGTGGTGCAAAATCAGAGGCAGAAAAAATAAAATTGCAATAACTGAATTCTGCAGACAGAATGCTAGCTATAGTGAGACTCCTTGGGCTGTTATTTTTTGTGCAATTGACCACAATTTTATCTAAACCAAGCTAGAAGTACAGACAAGGAATGCCAGGTTTGCTTTTTTTGGATGTTAATGCATCTTTTCATCCCTTCTTTCCCACATTTGATGGAGAACAGGCCCCTAAGACTCAGATCCTTGCTTTTAGGTACTCCCCTTAAACTCTCTATACACACCACTGCCCTAGAAAAATGGCTAACTTTATTTATTCTTATTGTTATCATGGATATGGTGACCAACTTAAATGTTCATTTTATTTTCATTCATTCATTCACTCACTCATTTACTCGTTCATTCATTCATTCATTTTATTTATTTATTTATTTGTTTGTTTATTTATTTGCTTTTTTGGGTCACACCCGGCGATGCTCAGGGGTTTCTCCTGGCTCTGCACTCAGGAATTACTTCTGGTGGTGCTCGGGGGACCATATGGAATGCCGGGGATCGAACCCAGGCCGGCACAGGCCGGCCGCATGCAAGGCAAACGCCCTACCCACTGGGCTATCGCTCTGGCCCTTAAATGTTCATTTTAAATCTTGTTTTTTGTAAAGTGTAGCAATGGGGGGAGGGGACAGGAGATGGTTTGGGGTAGGGCGAATGCAAGAGAGGAAGTTTTCTATTGACTCCTGACTTGTGATGTAGGTGGGCCCCCACGGGTGCCTTATGTGAGACACTTTTTCCCCCTTCTGCCTCTGTGGCTCTGGGACCCTCTAGACAGGTTAGGCCTCAGCCAGGCTTTGTAGGTTCTTGTCTTTGTTTCTGTGAAGAAAAATTTCAGGAGAAGATGAGCAGTGAAGTCAAAAAACACATTTTATTTGGAGACTTTTAAGAAGGGGGAAGGAGGAAAGAAAGTGGGAGAGAGAGTACATATCTCAAGAGGGGAGATGAGGGTCACACATGTGCTCGGCCATGTGGGCTCAAGCAGCACATGGGCTCAGGCAGCATATGTGCGCCCTTCCTTTGTTCAGGGGTTTTTATAGGTTTTATTTCTTAAGCTGCCTCCATGTGAGGCTTCTACCTAGGTGAAAGTCCATTGCTAGGGCAGTTGCCAAGGGGGTAGTGTTAGGGGTGGTGGATGGTCTTCTTTGAAATTCCTTTCCTGTCCTTGTTCCTGCTGGAGCTTGTCTTGTGTGTGTGGGGGTGGTGGCGGTTGGTCCACCCGAGCAGAAGTCAGGAAAGGCAGCAGTTCTCCCTCTATGTCCATGTAGCCAGAGAACAAAGGAAATCCAGAAGGAGGGGCACAGCAGCAGGGTTTACGGCCTTGAGAGGCAGACCTGGGGCCCCTAGTAACAGAAAATAGCACATCTGCTACATACCAGAACAATCTTAACTTCCGGGCAGAGAGCAGCAGACAAGGATGATAATAGGAGACATTGAACCCATAGATATCAGGGGACAGAAACAATAAGAGACTGACTCGACCAAGGATAACATAGGATAAGGTCTGGACATAGGACATCATGGGAACCCAAAATGACCTTCTTACAGATGTTAAATAAATATGTGTTCATAAGACGCTGAAGTTTTATTATATTATTTTTGTTTGTGCTTTTTTGGGTCACACCGGTGATACTCAGGGGTTACTCCTGGGTCTTTGCTCAGAAATTACTCCTGGCAGAGCTTGGGGACCATATGGGATGCCGGGGATTGAACCCAGGTTGGCCGCGTGCAAGGCAAATGCCCTGCCTGCTGTGTTATTGCTCACGCTGCAGTTTTATATACTGATTTTACACATACAATAATAACTCAAAGACTCACTCCAGAGTTGGCTATGAAAAGAAACGTTATGAAAGGCATGAATAATGATGGTTTGATATGGATCTATTTTATGTAGGCAGACGGGAGGGGGTTTCCCTGCATGGCAATAAACTGTCGCCATTAGGCTGTCACCTTTTGGAACCAGGAATTAAGACCTGATAAGACCTATTCATCAACAATAGACCCTGAGGAAGCTGGATCCACCTTCTTCTGCACAGCCCTTAACCCCCATTAACTTTGATGGCCCAGCAGAAGATTCCAGAGCATTCCAGCCCAAAGGGATAAAGTCCCCTTTGGAAATCAGTGGGGGGCTTGCTCGCTCTCTGCTCTCTGCCTCTGGAGCAGCCCGCATCTCCCCTCTTTTTTTTTTGCTTTTTTGGGTCACACCCGGCAATGCTCAGGGGTTTCTCCTGGCTCTGCACTCAGGAATTACTCCTGGCGGTGCTTTCGGGGGGACCATATGGGATGCCGGGAATCAAACCCAGGCTGGCATGGGCCTGCCGTGTGCAAGGCAAATGCCCTACCCGCTGGACCATCGCTCCGCCGCCCCCCCATCTCCCCTCTTGAGATATGTACTCTCTCTCTCTTTCTTTTTCTCTCTCTCTCTTTCTCTCTCTCTCTCACTTTCCATCCTCCTTCCTCATCTTTAAAACCCCCCCATAATAAAATCTGTTTTACTTCACTGCTTGTTGACTCCTGAAAATCCTTTTTCTGCGAGGAAGACAAGAACCCTGAGGAAACCCTGGGTAAGGCCTAGGACTGACTTTCCTGCAAGAAGCGATTCCTGCAAAGTGCAATTCCTCGCTCCAGCCGAGTCTGCGGCTCCAGGGAAATCTCGGGTGGTGGGCATCAACTCCCGTGCCTAGAGATTAAGCGACATCAGGTGTGGTTTGGCGGCCACCTCGTGGGGCTGGTGGAGCTTAGGCCCACGCCCGTGCAGGGAGCTCATCACAGAGCTTTATCAGTCCTAAGCCTGCCCAGCGAGACCCGGGTGGCAGAGGTCGCTGGGGAGAAAGTGATCATCTCTCTCTCCCTTCCGGCCTCACATAAGCCTCCCGTGGGGTACACCTGCATCATATTCTCTAGTTTCTTAAACTGTGAGTTGCAAACTCATGTTGGGGTCTCATAACTTAATGCACCGAAGAGTGAAAATTCTGCCAATGCTTTCTGAACACACATGTCTAAATAGTAATTGAAAATCAAATACAGGGGGCCAGAGGGATGGCCCAGAGGGTAGAGGTGTTTGCCTTGCATGCGGCCGGCCTATGCCAGCCCTAGTTTGATCCCGGCATCCCATATGTTCCCCCAAGCACTGCCAGGAGTAATTCCTGAGTGCAGAGCCTTGAGCATCGCTGGGTGTGACCCAAAAGAAAAAAAAAAAAAAAAGAAAAAAAAAAAGAAAATCAAATGCAGACAAACAGGAGGATATTACTTAAATGCAGTATTATTGTAACTGGAGGATAAAATGCATATATTGGTTTTAAAAGAGGGAAATGCCTAGATCACCCCTGGCCCCAAGGTACAAGGAGGAGAGGGAAAGAAATAGAGTGAAGGGGAAGGGAAAGAGGAGGGTAGCTGAGACACAATGGGGTGTGGGGGTCAAGTGTATCCAGGCACGTTGGTGGTAGTAAAAAGTGTTAGAGCTACATATCCAAACCACAGAGTCAACAGCACTGAAATTGTGAGACCCAAACTTTAAAAACCAAACCTAAAAGGTGTCTGTCAAGATGGCAGGCTGGGACTAGGGTGGGGTGGAGTAGGAGAGGGGATCGGGTACACTGATGGAGGTAAGATGACACAGTGGTGGTCCTGGTGATGGAACTTTGTATGTCAAAACCCGACTATGAACAGCTTTGTAATTTATGCTGCTTTAATAAAATAAAAGTGTGATAAAGAATAAAAGAAAATTATATACATAATAGATCTAAGTTGTTTCTGGCAGTGCTCAGCCATGTTGCATTTCTTGGGCGAGAAATGTGGTCACAACTGAGAAAAGTATAATAAACCCTGCTATATAGCAGTGAGGTGCTCTGGTGCGGGCAGCACACCTGGCTGGTGCTTCCTGCTTCTCAGTGCTGGTTCAGCTTGGTGGGAGCTTTGGTGCTGGCAATGCTGGAATTTCTCCATACAAAGCATTTGCTCTAGGCCATTGAGGATCACCCTAGACCCTCCTAGACCCATATTGTTATTTTAATAGAAAGGCCCAAGGGGTAGAAAGACCTAAAGTGAGGGAATAGGCAAAACCCATTCAAATCTAACCCTATAGAAAGAAACCTATAAAAAGGGTGTGTATAACTCAGGTTTCCAAAGAAGGCAGGTATAGGTAGGAGAGCACAAAAGATGGGGAGATGTGAGAGATGGAGGTGAGAGGTATCTGGACTTGGTGCTCGTGGTGTGACAATTTAGCTTTCAAGAGGTAGGGAAAAGCACTTCCTAAAACATATACAAAGATGTCAACCAATGTTAGCACAATTTGAAAGAAGTCTTCCTGATTTTAGTATTTCAGATCCCAGCAAAATGGTAGGTCAAATTTTGGGTAGTAGTAGTAGGGGCCGGCACAGACAGATGTGCTTCTGGAGTCCCAAATAAATAGCTCATTCAATCCAATTTTGTGTCATTTTTGTTTGTTTTTTGTTTTTAGTTTTTTGGGTCACATCCAGTGGTGCTCAAACTTACTCCTGACTGTGCTCAGGGGATCGCTCCTGGCAGAGCCAGGTAGACCCTATATAGAGCTGGGGATAGAACCTTAGTCAACCGATTGTAAGGCAAGCAATTCCCTATTTACTATCTCTCTAGTCTTGTGTGGTATTTCTAGACTGGAATGCTTTGCACTTGTTTCTAACTCTGCAGTTTATATAAGTGACTTAAGTTGCTGCCACTCCTTTGAGATCAAGCATACATTAACCTGTGGGGTTGTTTTATAAAATCAAATGATAAGACCTCTCCAAGGTGTGGTGTGTATGTTGGTATGTGTGAGACTGTTGGAGTTGATTAGCAGAGGAGTAAAGGCGAAGAGTTTAATCAAACACTGCAGTTGTTATATTCAACTTGCTGTTAGGTTCAATCTACTACTTAGGAAGTAAGGAAGGATTGATTTCTATCCATAGCCATGTAGCACATAGGCTTTTTTATTTTATTTCCAGGTTGGGAAAGATTTGTCCTTACGTTTGTCCTTTCTAAATCTTGCTGCAGGCTGTGCAAGTGATCCTCATGTGAGGGCCTGGGCTCAGCTGGTAGCAGTGATGCTGAGCTGCAGGCCAACATCAGAATTTCCTTCCAAGAGGGAGCCAGCTGCCTCTGTCCCTGGTGAGAACTGAATACTCACACATAGATTTGCTGTAGTCACTGGCGCCCTGTAAATAGGGAGGGCAGTATCAAGGTGTCTGTATATTCCATCCCAATTTGGTAAGTATATATAAAGGAAAAGTTTATGGAGAGAGAATTATCATCTTTGTATATTAAGGAAAACCCTCTCCTGCTGCTCTCCCTAATATACATACTCACCAATGTTAATAAAGTTCATATTTCTTCTTTTTTTTTCTTTCTTGGGTCATACTTTGTGATGCTTAAAGATTACTCCCAGCTCTACACTCAGGAATTACTCCTGGTGGTGCTAAGGGGACCATATGGGATGCCGGACATCGAACCTGGGTCTGCCACATGCAAGGCAAATGCCCTACCTGATGTACTTGCTCTGGTCCCAAGTTTATACTTCTTTTCTAGAGTCAATGCTAAAAGAAGTACTATTGAGAAAACATAAATTTTGACCTCCAAGAGCTTATAGGAAAGTTTGGTGGAGTGTGGTAGGGACCATGGGGCAGAAACTCTGCCCTGTTCCATAGTGGTTGTCAGTATTCATCCTCACCAACAGGGAGTCTAGGTTCCCTTTACACCATGTCCTCATCAATACTTTCTTACTTTTTGTTGATAACCTTCCTAACAGGTGACATGATATCTCTTTGTGTTTCTAGTTTGCCTTTTCTGGTGGTTGGTGATGTTATATACCTATTCATGTACCTTTTGGCATTTTAATGAAATGAAGGAAAAATTTGGAGAAATGTCTGTTCAGGTTCTTTGTCCATGTTTTTAAATCAGGGCTTGATCACTTGATCACTTGCATCCCGTTATTCATTGATTTGCTCGAGCAGGCGCCAGTAACATTTCCATTGGACCCTATCATGTGCCAATGTAGCCCAATGGCATCTGGTTGATTCAGGAATATGAAGAGCCTCAAACCATTCCTTCAGGGTCTTGTCGAATAAGTCTGACCATCTTGTAGGTGGGCAGCCATGTGATCTTTTGACATCCCGTGGGATCCAGTTGGTAATGGCTCTAGTCCAGTGGTGGTCTCCAAATCGCATTACATCATGTAAATCAGGATATTTGCCTTTTTTTGCCATTGAGTTATAGGATCCCTTAGACTTTCTACAAGTTAATAATCCTCAATAAAGTGTATTTTTGGGTGGGAAGATGGGTCAAATGGTAGAGAACTTATCTTTCAGTGTAAGACCCTGGATTCCTTAAGCAGTGCCACATGTTTCGCTGACCACTACTACCCAGTAGAGCTTCCCCTACCTGCCCCAGATGGAATTACTCTAGGGTATCTTATAATTTATTTGCTTTTTTAATTGAATTACAGTGAAGTACACATTTACAAAGCTGTTCATATTTGGGTTTCAGTCATACAATGTTCCAACACTTCGTCCCTTCAGCAGTGCACATTTTCCACCACCAATGTCTCCAGTTTCCCTCCTTGCCCTGCCTCAATGACAGCCACTTTCCCCCCCATCCCCTCTCTCTTTTAAGGGATAGTACACCTGGAAGAAACTTGGAGCAGATGGCAATGGCTCCTGGTTTTCATGGCTACAGTGCAGGGTGATGGGCATAAGTGACTTGGTAGGAGATGAGATTTAAAAAGTAGATAAGGGCCAGACAGCGACATCTGGGTCATGTATAAATATTGCCTTTTAGCTAACAGAACTTTGGTTATTTTTTATTTGGGAGACATTTGTGACCACATTGTATTTCTAGAAATGGTCTATGTCAGCATTATGAATAGTGGATTGAACAAAACAGTTGATAGAATGGTTGTACTTGGGCTGGATGATGGGTGAAAGGTCCATATTTAGGCATGTACAGTGAGAATAGAGGACAGGATACAACTTACGGGATCCAGAACTCAATCATAACCCAGTGGGCTATGAATAAGTGGATTTTTTTTGTTTGTTTTGGTACCACACCTGGCTTTGAGCTCAGGAATCACTCTTACCATGCTCAGGGGAACATATGAGATGAAGATTAAATCTGGGTCAGCCACAAGCAAGGCAAGTCCCTACCTGCTATGCTATCTCTCTGTCCTGGACGAGTTGATATTAGTGGTAAAGATGAAGGGAAAACCTCTTAAAGAATTAACAAGATATTGGGGGGGCGTTTTTTCCATGCAGGAAATAGTTGGCTTTCAGAGAGTAAGTTTTCCAAGGAGTGAGACTACTTTGGGAGAAAGGTTATGATAGATGGTTATGGGAATTTGCAAGAGCTTCCAAGATACTTTGGAGCAAGGTAGGATGTAATAAAAGAAGGCAGGAGAAAAAATATTCTGAGGGAGGAATGTTCTTCATTTTAATTAGAGTGCTTTTACTGAGCGTTGGTATCGTGTTTGTATTAAAGCAGTAAGGGTGTGGTGTGCTATCCTTCATTTTGTAACCTAGAGGCTTGAGGTAGCATAAAGGATGTGTTCAGGATATCCCATTAGAAGTATTGTGGAGGGGAGAAGAATCTGGCTAGAATTGGGCTTTAGAAAGATTATGGTAGTCTGGAGGGTGGGTTGGAGGGAGACCAATTGAGAACGGGCACACCCCAAAGGCAAATGCTCAGCTGGGAAAAACTGTTGAGTTTGAGTTGCAAGACTGCTTTCTGAATATTGAACGTCTTGCAAAGTCCTAGTACTTCTTTTGGGCTACAATCACATGATTTAATCTCAAACTCTCTCTTCAGTTAGGCCTTCTGAGGAGTTCTGTTTGCTTCTAACTCCTATTGGTAACAGAGATTAGCAAGAAGACTGGCCATTTGCCCTGCTCTGAGGAGACTGACTAGAAGCCCGGTGAGGGAAGGGTGAAAGAATGGCTGCCTAAGGAATGACTGGGTGCTACCCGGAAGGGGGCAGGAGGCTTCCTGGAGTTTGGGTGCTGGGGGTAACCAATAAAAGGAGAGCAGAATGACAGGAATGAAAAAAACAAAATTGCTACATTTTTATCACAGATATACTATTGATCACTCATCAAGACAGATATTATAAAAGTAA
Organism: Cryptotis parvus; assembly: GCA_021461705.1. Lineage (NCBI taxonomy): Eukaryota > Metazoa > Chordata > Mammalia > Eulipotyphla > Soricidae > Cryptotis > Cryptotis parvus. The sequence continues at coordinate 15,337 of JAJIBD010002498.1, read as the reverse complement.
TTATAATTAAAGTCCATAAATTATATAGTTTAAGCATTTCTTAGCTTACCTTATTTAATAACCATAGCGAATCTATAAAAAAACATCAACTTCACAGGTTTAAGATCTGTTCAGTATAGGAGCTAGTAAGTAGTAGAGCTGAATTTTGTTTTGTTTGGTTTTAAATTTTATTATACCACTGTGAGATATACAGTTGAAAAACTGTTCATGATTTGCTTTCAGTCATACAGTGTTCCAGCACCCATCCCTCCACCAACACCAGTGTCTCCAGATTCACTCCCCTCTATCCCACACTGCCTCTATGGCAGGCACTTTTCCTCTTCTCTTGCAGAGCTGATTTTTTTTTTTTTTCCAGTCACACCCAGCAATGCTGAGGGGTTTATCTGGCTCTGCACTCAGGAACTACTTCGGCGGTGCTCGGGTTCCATATGGGATGCCAGGGTTGAACCCAGGCCAGTACAGGCCTGCCGCCAAGGCAACGCCCTACCCACCGGGCTATCACCCGGCCCCATGTAGAGCTGATTTTTGAAGCATTGGCAGCTGGTTGATGCATCCGTGGGCTTCATCACAGATCTCCAAAACTGCTGGTAAAACAAGCAGGAGGCCATAAAATTGTGACTTTAATCTGTTTCTCTCAGGATTTCTAAAAGGAGCTGAAATCTATGTTTTGTTTAACACACAGGGAAGGAAGGAGAGAAGCAGATTGTCCTGGCATGTGTGGCTTTCAGGTGAGAGGAGATGAGGGAGTGAGGAGGAAGCGACTCGGAGAATAAAGGGTTTCTGGCTTCCTAACAAGCGTTCTGGAGTTTGGGAGGTGAGCTGACTGTATTTGACAGAATGTTGTCTTTTTGCATTTGATATAAGGGGAATATTATTGAACTTGTGCCATTCTTTATTAGCTGCTCCTGGAAATGGTGGCAGCTGAAATCAAGGTGACCAAGGAGGAGATTAGAGGTGACTGAGGCCTAACCAAGTCAAAAGAGCTGTACTCTTGTTTGAAATTGCATCTCCAGGGCCCACTTCAGTGCCTGAGCTTTCAGACAGAATCGTGGCATGCACACAGTCCTTTATTTCGAAAAGGCAAAACATTGATTATTCTGGAGACGAAACTCACCTTAGTTGTGAACTCAGGCCCCAGTCGAATGTAGGGATCAGTGTTCTCCATGGCTTTCTAACCCCTGGGCAATGCTTTATAGCAATTGCCTGTACAACCAGTTGCTATAGCTACCTATTGTCTATGCTTCAAGAGGAGAAATATCTAACCGGGCTACTTAGCAGGAGAGAAATAGGTGCTGAAGTCTGACATAAAAAAGAGCAGGAAAATGCAGAAAAATGTCTTTATCCATGCAGCAACAAGTTTTAAAGTGGCTGCCCTATTCACAGGCTAGTAATCCCCACTCCCTTCCTTTTGGGGGGGATAATTCATTTTTGGGTGATCTAACTAGGTGACCACATCTGTAACAAATTAGATCACAAGTGAACTTTGAACCCAGTGTGGAACAATCAGATTCTCCCAGCTGGGAACTGGGATTGAAGATGCTCTAACTAATGGGTCTGTCTGCGTGCTCCGTAGCACCTGTACTAAGTAGGCCAGAAGTCATGGGGCCATTTATGATTCTATGTTCTGAGGAAAGAGAATGGAGGAGGCGAAGGGATAAACCAGTTTGCAGAAAAGTACGCAGGAGGACAGGGAGATATTTTGAGAGATTTTTAATGTCTGGGAAAGTTCTTTCTTGAGGCATGATTACATTTCTGCCTTAGAGGGTTTTTTCCCCCTTTCTTTCTCTGGTTTTTATTCTTGTTATAATCATTATTTACTCGTACTGGCCTGAATGAGTTTGTCTTTGATCACTTCACTTGATCACTTGAATCCCGTTATTCATTGATTTGCTTGAGCGGGCGCCAGTAACATTTCCATTGGACCCTATCACGTGCCAATGTAGCCCAATGGCATCTGGGCTACAGGTTGATTCAGGAATACGAAGAGCCTCAAACTGTTCATTCAGGATCTTGACGAAGAAGCCTGACCATCTTGTAGGTGGGCAGCCACGTGATCTTTGACATCCCGTGGGATCCAGTTGGTAATGGCTCTAGTCCAGCAGTCGTCTCCAAATCGCATTACATGTCCAGCCCATCTGATTTTTGATGACTTGGCAAACGAGACAGTGTCCCTCTTTCTGGCAAATGGAAGTCAGAACTCCAGATTCCTTCTCTCACTTGAGTGAGGTGTGATATTCCAAGCATAGCTCTTTTGATTCCTCTCTGGGAGACCCGAATAGCATTCTCATCCTGCTTTCGTAGGGGCTCAGGTCTCTGAGGCATATGTTAATGCAGGGAGAACAAGAGAAAGAGCCCCACAAGCTACTGAGAGTATAATGCCCTCACTGCACCCACAGAGTGCTGGTAAGCTGTCCGATGTGTATTTGATGTGCCAAAACCAGTAATAAAAATATTTATCTTCCTGGGGCCAGAGCCGGGTAGGGCGTTTGCCTTGCATGCGGCCAGCCTGTGCCGGCCTGGGTTCTATCCCCGGCATCCCATATGGTCCCCGAGCACTGCCAGGAGTAATTCCTGAGTGCAGAGCCAGGAGAAACCCCTGAGCATTGCCGGGTGTGACCCAAAAAAAGCATAAAAAATGAAATGTTTATCTTCCTGACCCTGAAAGAGCCCTTAATACGGCAGCAGTAAGAGTTTTTCTTATCTCTAATTGACAGAGTCTGAATTGTGTTCCTTCTTCCAAATCTATCTATCAAAGTCTTCATACACAGGAGTTCATGGTGTGCCTGTGTAAGGAGATGGCGTCATATGCAAAGATGCAAGGCCATTGGTCAGTCAAAGAGAAAGAATCCCAGCACAAACCAACCTTCCAATCACTAGGATCTTGGGCTAGAATTCCGAGAAAGCAAACTTTGTTGTTCATAGATCCATGACATTTTGTTATGGCAGTCCTAGAAAATTGTCCAACTGCTAAAACTTGAGATAGTAATTCCTCCTCCTGGGCCCCTGACAAAGAAAACTCCAGGCAGAGTAACTGCTGGTTCTGCATCTTCTTTTTCCATGTTAATCCTTAAGGACAAGAGCAAAGAGATCTTTTACTTTAGTTTAAAAAGTGAGCCAATAACTGGCATTCAAGGACCCTCGAGGAGTATAGTTCTAGAGGAATACATCTTCTTAATGCGCTTGTTTGGCTTAAATTAAAAGTGTTTAGCTTCAGGTCTTCCCAAGGAAAGGTGCCTGCTAAGCTTTAATTTTACATGGGAAAATGATTGGGGTTTATTCACTAATTGGAATGAATGAGAACTCTTTCTTCGGCTCATTTATACTCAAGTGAAAACAAAGCCAGTTCCTTTTGAGGAAGTACAGAGTGTGCACTCTTTCTCGTTCCCTTCAGTTCTGAGGTCAGTATATGAAAAGATTTCCCATCAATTATCATTGCGTTTAGAGAACTATGTAAAGAAAAGTGCCCAGATCTTGCTGTTCATCAGGAGAGTGTGTTTAGGGAAATGTTTTGGGAGATTTCAACGGAAAGTCCAGAGGAGAGGTGAAGGTGAAGAGTGAATTATAAAAGAAAACATTGGTGACTTAACTGAACTACAGTGTCATTTAAAAGGTCACTGAGCAAAGACAAGGTACAAAGAAATAGGTATGGGTTGTAGGCTTGGATAACACAATATGTTGTTAATAGATACAAGCTAGAAGGAATTTTGCCATTTGTGAGTGTCCCCTAGGCAGTTACTCTTGAAGGAAGAGAGAAGAGAGTTTGGGAATTATTCTGTCCTGTTCTCTCTCTACAGAGTACCATTCCCATTGGGAGAGACCCGCCAAATAAGTTCTAACTGGCAGTTCTGAATATTTGGGGATTTGTCTTCTTGGAGGATTATGTTGAGATTCATTCCGAGGTTGCATTCAAATTGGGCGAGAAAAATACCAGTTAGGAATATGACATGAATACAGGATTCATATAGAATTAGTACTGGATCCATATTATAAATACATAAATGTTGTACCATCTATAGGGCTGTAATTCAAGAATTACTGGTTGATGAGACAAATGGAGACAGTGAGAAGATTTATTTTGTGCAGCTGGTCTTTAAAAGAAAATAACTAAGGTAAACATTTTTTATTTTATTTTATTTATTTAGTTTTGCTTTTTGGTCACACCTGGCAATACTCTAGGGGTTACTCCTGGTTCTGTGCTCAGGAATTACTCCCTGGCGGTGCTCAGGGGACCATATGGGATGCCTGGGATCAAACCCGGTCGGCTGCATGCAAGGCAAACGCCCTACCCATTGTGCTATCACTCTGGCTCAAGGTAAACATTATATTTATTTATTTATTTATTTTTTGCTTTTTGGGTCACACCCGGCATGCTCAGGGGTTACTCCTGGCTCTGCCTCAGGAATTACTCCTGGCGGTGCTCAGGGGACCATATGGGGCGCCGGGATCGAAACCGGGCCGGCTGGGCCGCGGCGTGCAAGGCTGCCTGCTGGGCTATCGCCCGCCCCAAGGTAAACATTTTAAAATAGAGACATTTCACTTGATCACTTGATCACTTGAATCCCGATATTCATTGATTTGCTCGAGTGGGCGCCAGTAACATTTCCATTGGACCCTACCAGTGCCAATGTAGCCCAATGGCATCTGGTTGATTCAGGAATATGAAGAGCCTCAAACCCTTCCTTCAGGGTCTTGACAAGGAAGTCTGACCATCTTGTAGGTGGGCGGCCACGTGATCTTTTGTCATCCCATGGGATTCAGTCGGTAATGGCTCTAGTCCAGCTGTCACCTCCAAATCGCATTACATGTCCAGCCCATCTGATTTTCGATGCCTTGGCAAATGAGACAGTGTCCCTGATTCTGGAATAGCATGCAGAGGTCCGAACTCCGGATTCCTTCTCTCACTTGAGTGAGGCGTGATATTCCAAGCATAGCTCTTTTGATTCCTCTCTGGGAGACCCAAATAGCATTCTCATCCTGCTTTCGTAGGGGCCCAGGTCTCTGAGGAGTATGTTAATGCAGGGAGAATGGTGGAGTCAAAGAGATGTGCCCGGAGCTGGAGGTTCTTTTGTCCTTTTAGCTATTTCTTTGATGCCTTTGAAGGCATTCCATGTCACTCTCTTCCTCCTGCACAGCTCAGGTTTTAGATCATTCATCATGTTGACTTCTTGACCTTGGTACATATAACTGCTGCATTCAGAGATGTTTGTTCCATTGAGAGTGAATGGGGCCTCAGGAATTAGTTCATTTTTATAAACATAGTTTTCTTCAGGTTCAGCTGTAGACCTATCTTTCCACATTCTCGGTCGAAGTCAGCCAGCATTTGTGCTGCTTGGCTAATGTTTGGTGTTATTAGGATGATGTCATCAGCGAAGCGAGGTGGTGCAGTTGCTGACCATCTATCTTCACTCCCATTCCTTCCCATTCTAATTGTCGCATGATGTTCTCTAGGGTGGCATTGAAGAGTTTTGATGAAATGGTATCACCCTGTCTAACCCCTCTTTTGAGATCAATGATCACTTCCTTGTAGAATGGTGAGATCCTGGTTGTGAATCCGTAATACAGCTCACTAAGGATCTTGATTTATTGGGTTTGAACACCCTGTTTGGCTAGGGCTTCGATGACCGCTTCAGTCTAGTCATCCTGAACAGGATTGGCAGAACACTAGATGAAGGACAACCATGCGAGCAAGCTGGTTTCCGGAAAGGATTCAGCACAATCGACCATATCCACAAGGTAACCAAGCTCACTGAGGTTTGTAGGGAGTACAAGATACCACTCTGTCTCATGTTCATTGATTTAAAGAAAGCCTTTGACATTTCACTAAAACAAACAAACAAATGACTATCACTTTTTTTTTTTTTGCTTTTTGGGTCACACCTGGTGGCGCTCAGGGAGGTTACTCCTGGCTCCGCACTCAGGAATTACTCCTGGTGGTGCTCGGGGACCATATGGGATGCTGGAGATGGAACCTGGGCTGGCACAGGCCTGCCGCGTGCAAGGCAAACACCCTACCACTGGGCTATTGCTCCGCCCCCAACTATCACTTTTTTTCATACTTCAAAAATTGTAAATTACAGTGAGTGGTTTTTCTCACATGCCAACAGATCAGAGCTGAATAATGATTTGGTTCGTGAGGGGCAACCCCTCCACTTGACAGCCTGTGGTTCCAGGATAATTATACTTCTTTCCCCTGACCTTGGAACCCTGTGGCTGCAGGCAGAGGAAGTGACCAGTAGTTGTCAAAAGCAATGCATTGCCTTAGGCAAGAAACTTTAAGACCATGCCACCTAAGAAATGAGAAAAAGCTGGAGAGTGTGGCAACAGTTATACTTAGGAGCAGCAGTTAGCAGAGCGTGTGAGAGCAACAATTCCATAGCTTTTCTTAAAAACTCAGAGCCCTTAGTCTTCTGTTCCCTGAGGTGGCGGTGGGGGGGTCAGTGAGGAGAGCTCCCAAGAGGGTGCTCAGGAGGTGGGGCAATATGCAGCCAAACTAACTAGTGAATTCAATCCGAGGAAACCAAGGAACTCAAGCCCGAGTGGCTTAAGGGCTGCTAGCATGAGAGCTGGGGGTATTTGGTGTTTTCATTTGGGGGTTCATAGGCCATGTGGTGCTGCAGATTGAATCAGGACCTTCCACATGCAAGGCATATGTCCCTGAATTAACCCTGAGTTAGCCCCCCCACCCCTGGCTCACGCTGCTTTAATCGAGGGATTGAGACTGTAGTTCCCTGCGAGTACTGAGCTATGACTTGTGAAAACTTACTCTGAAGAAGTCCTCCTTGCTCCATTTGCTTCAGGCAGTAGCTTTCATGAGTTTAAAGTGAGCTACTTAGTACAACTAGCCATATATCTAGCATATATCATACAACTAGCCATATATCTAGCGTATATCATACAACTATCTATATATCTAGCATATATCATATACCTAGTCATATATCTAGCATATATCATACATATAGCCATATATCTAGCATATATCATACATATAGCCATATATCTAGCATATATCATACATATAGCCATATATCTAGCATATATCATACAAATAGCCCTATATATAGCATATATCATACACCTAGCCATATATCTTTTGAGTGCAAAGAGGGAAGGTCAAGAGATAACATAGGGATTAAGGAGCTTGCTCACATGCTGGACTTGGTTTGAACCCCTGTACTGCATATGGTCCCCTAAGACTCCAGGAGCATAGAGTCCTGGAGTATAGAGTCAGGAATAAATCCTGAGCACCTGGGTGTGGCCCAACATCCTGGCTCCCATCCCTAAATACAATGCACAGTTTAGACTAATGAACTTTCCTGTATGCTATAGCTACATGATCAACTACCTACTTGTCCTTACTATGCCAATGATGTTTCAAACACAAGCATCCAAAACTGAAGTCCATATAGCCTTAAATCAGGTCCTTTCTGGAATCTTTATCGAAGAGAACTGCACTTTCCTCTGTTTCCCTCTGACCATTGGGAACCTTAACTGCTTCCTCGTGCTCATCCCATGGGTTATCATTACTTTGCCCGGTTAATCTTGTTGCAAAGCATTTGCTTTCTCTGCCCCTTCTCTTTTCCCTGCTATTCCCACAGTCCCTGCTTCCATCCCTCCCCATTATTTTTTTACTTTATTTTAATTTTTATTTTTTCCTTCCCATTATTTTTTTTTGCTAAGATAGTGCAAGCTCCTAACTGATCTCTCACATCTCTCTCCCCAAGTCCAGATTTCCTTTACTGCCACACTGTTTTAACACAACTTGAGATTGCGCATGTCTCATCCTTTCTTCAGACAGCCCAGCCACTTCCCTACTGGTCTTCAACAAGTCCCATGCTCCTTTGCAGCCACTTGCATCTTTTTTAAAGGCATGATATCTGCTCTTTGCACACTTGCATAGCCTCATCCCCTACTGCCTTTTGCAAGTCAATCTTTGGGGGAGCAAATAACCTTATTTCCCAGCCCCAAGCATGAAGCGGGACAGATGTCTGTGGGGTGGAAAGAACAGAGACAAATTATTTTGCTGTTCCTGGGGTCATATATTTGGTTTTTAATTCCTCCCTCCCCTCATCCTCCATTTGGCTGCAATTGCAGCTGTCAATTTTAGGCCTTTCCTGCTGCTTAAATGTCAACAGCCTCTTTTCACGCATACAAATGAAGGAAGAGTAATTGTTCTACATCTTCAGAATGGAGAGATACAGCGGCTCATGGTTAATTTGAGAGTCAGTCTTCAGGTTCTTGTAGAAGCAGAGTTTAGAAACCTTTGGCTTAGGTCATCTTTATACATCATTTCTCTTTCATAGGACGGGATTCCTTTGAGTTTACTCTGTGTGTTGACATGGGAGGGGGCTGGATATGGTGGAATTTCAACCCCTCTTCCAAGCTGGCTTCCATGGCAGCATGGAGAGGATCTATATTCATGGAAATATTCAATCTAGAGTGCATTATGGTTTTCAATAGAATTGGGCTGATAAGAGCAAAAATTGAGCATTCTCATAAGACAATTCATGTAGCAACCTTAATAATAATAATAATAATAATAATAATAATAATAATAATAATGATAATGATAAACTCTTGTTGGGGGTCCGAGCAATAGTAAAGCAGGTAGAGTGTTTGTCTTGTTTGACCTAGGTTCGATCCCAGTAATCAATATGGTTCCCTGAGTATCTCTGAGTATCACTTGTCACTTGTACCACTTGTCTTCCCGTTGTTCATCAATTTGCTTGAGCAAGCAACAGTAACATCTCCATATGTCCTGTCACATGCTAGTGTAGCCCAAGGGCATCTGCTCACTCCAGGAGCATAAAGAGCCTCAAACCATTCCATCAGGTCATCAGAATGAGGTCTATAATAGTTACTGGTATTTGGCATATCACATATGACACGGGTTGCTTGCTAGGCTCTGCCGTGCCAGGCTCTAGGAGTGATACTTAAGTTCAAAGCCAGGGAGTAAGTCCTGAGCTTTACTTGGTATGCCCCCCCCCCCCCCCAAATAAAAAGCCCCTTTTGTTTCTGCCATACCTTCATTCACTTTAGAAGGGTTTTACTTCCAAGTTGCCTTCATAGTTATAGTCTTATTGGGTTGGGATCCACCTTCACCTTTGTTTTCCTTACTTCCATCACTTTTTTTTTGCGAATGTAGTTGTAACGACCCCCCTAACTGTTCCCATACCCCTCTGATCCAACTCCTTTACCTTTATACTTATGAATATACTTGACGCAGTTTCAGAGTCCAGATCTCCAACCTGGACCAACCATTTGCTAGTTGTGCTAAAATTCTTAAAGATTTTTAATGAATCTCTTAAAGGATTTATCTAAAATTTTAATTCTCATTTATTATTATTATTATTATTATTATTATTAATCTTTGGTTTCTGGGCCAGACTCATTAGTGTCAGGGTTTACTTTTTGGTTCTGTACTGAGGCATCAATCCTTGCAGTGCTTGAAGGCCCAACATCTGTGCCAGGGATTAAACCCAGGTCAGCTAGTGCAAAGCAAGCTGTCCTTCTGCTGAACTACCTCTTTATCTCAAGACTTAGCTTTTTATTGGTATATATTTCAATTTTTGTTAGGAAGGTGATATGGAAACCACTTAAGTAATTTAATCACTTAAGAAATATAAAGTAAAACCACTATATAATAACTTTTTTTTTACTGTTCTCATCCCCCATTTTATTATTTTTTTGTTGGTGAATAACCATGAGTTTAAAGAGATCTACAGAGACTTGTAATGATCCCAAGACCAAATCATAGCACATATAAAAAGGTAGAAAGGACTAGTGCCTTTGTTACTTTGATATCAAAATACAAACGACTTCTTGATAATACACTTACCTATTTTCAGTTATGTCATTGTCTTACCAGGTAAGATAACATATATGGATATGGTTTAAAATTATTTACTTGGGGCCAGAGAGATACTCCAGTGGGTAGGGTGTTTGCCTTGCAGCGGCGGCTGGCCCATGCTGGCCCAGGTTCGATCCCCAGCATCCCATATGGTACCCAGAGCACCACCAGGAGTAATTCCTGAGTGTAGAGCCAGGAGTAACCCCTGGGCATTGCTGGGTGTGACCCAAAAAAGCAAAAAAAAAAAATTATTTACTTGTGGTGAATTGTTGCAGGACACCTAAAAGCCTAGGCCTCTGCATCTGTCCTGGATTGCCTCCTGCAGGTCACTTCATAGATAGGGGGATAGTCTGAATGTGGCAGTCTTATCTGACCATGTATTCTGTACTGGCTGATATAAATATTCTCTCATGCTACCACAATCATTGTGGTACTAGCTAGATCTTACCTGCATATTTGCCTGGCCACATTGGATCTCTAAGTAATTAGACCAGAGAGAAATGCTGTTTGCCTCCAAGCAAGCAAGCATGGCTCCCTGATAACTCAAAGGCAACTAAAAATACAAAACTACCCGTGAAGTAGACGAGACTCTTGTGAAGGCGTGAAGAAATATTTAACTGGCATTAGTATTAGTCTTTGGTACAGAGACATGCCATCTCAGAAACTCCCTTCTCTAACCTATAAAGGCAATTCCAGGCAGATCTTGGCTCAATACATTAGGTGAGATGCTGGGAGAAATTACCTGAGGGCATTTGATCCTTCCTGCCAGGGGAAGTTACATTTAGCTTATCGCTTCTCTCAGCTCTGATAGGAGGCTTTTAATTAGCTCTGGGTCCTTGTAAACAGCCCGATGGTCTCCTGAAGTTTCTACATTTCTATAAAGCTATTTTCCTGTTTTCATCTCTAGATAGCCCAGCCCAGAATGGGCTGGGCTGGGAGTTTGGGCGGATTTCTAGCTATAAAATAAGCTGCAAGAAAAAAAGAGGCTCTTTCTTTTTTCCCCCATTTTGCCATTTTGGCTTCCCTTGGTGTTTTGCTTCTCCGTCCTCTCCATTCTCTGTTGGACCTCAACACGTGGTGGCAGCCATCTTGGCCTACACCTTACTGGGGCCTAGCTTGGAACCCAGAGTCCAGAGGTTTTCCCTGCTCTTGGATTGTATATTGGAACCTGTGTTAGTAAAGCCCTTTTTAAAACTGCATCGGATTCCTAAGTCTTCATCCATTCCCTGCGGGCTTCGGAGGTAGAAGGGAACTTCGCTTCCCGGCACTGTCAGGGACCCCGGCGGAGCTCCCCGACAGTGAATTATCATAATACTAAACAAGAAGAATGATATGCTATCTTTGTTTCATATAACAATACCAGGAGTCCTTTTATTCCCAGAGAAATAAACTCCCTTTCTTTACTTGCTAAAAAAAGAGATTTTGTCATGTTTGCAGACATGGAGCAGAGGTGCTGGAGGGTTTCCAACAGAACTAAAATAACAATTGGGGAATAGTCCTAAAAAAGCAGGAATCCAGCCTTAACAGAAGTGAAGATACCAATTAGGATTTCAGAATACCATAGAAGTTTAGGTAGTCATTGACAATTATTCTTTACAAAGATTTGATGTTGCTCCTGGTGTCTAAAGCTTAAATTATTGTACAATAATAATTTAGGCACCATCCGTACCATTAAATAGATCAAAACTTAGTGGAAGAAGGGACCATACAAGCAAATATTTGAAGTAAACACTTAACCTAAGTGTTGATGGATGAGTAGGAGATTTCTGGAAAGTGAAAAGGGAATCTAAATGGAAGGAAGAGAAAAAACAACCATGGATACCTAAAGGAGCATTTCCTGATTAAATGATCAGTTGTTTGGAGTGGCTAACCTTGGATTCATAGGGTGAGTCTCTATACATAGATTTGGGCAGCTTATGTTGAGAATCCAGCTAAGACATCTGGACTTCGATCCAGCTGCTAGGGACCTGTTGAAAGTATAAGACAAAGGGGTAACTGCTTAGACTTCTATTTTTAAAAAGGCAGAAAGGTAACTTGACACCTGTAGAGAAAACAGATGGTAAAGGGGAAAGCCTGAAGTCAGAGATAACAATTCATGGCAGATTCTTGATATTTCCAATGAGTGACAGGGTCTGACTGTTGATAGAAAGGATGGGTTCAAAAACACATTTCAGGGAAAAAAATGGAAAAGACTGACAATCAAAAATAAATGAAGAGGTTGTGTACAAAGCTATTTTCATAGTTGTGTGCTAAATGTGCCAGGTCTGTGATCATTAGCGAACTTTAAAAATTTACAGATTATTCCTGCATATAGGAGAGCATAATAATAGTAATAGATAGACACAATACAATGTCACGTCTGCAATAACATATCTGTGTACAAGATAGTATAGAAGACCACCAAATATGATTCTCTTGGTGGGTGTTGATGTGTGACTTGGTGGGTGTTGATGTGTCTTTAAATAAGAAGAAAAATGAAAGTGGAGTAGATTTTGGGAGGTATTTAATGCTTTTTTTGATGTTCTTGAGACACTTGGAACTTAAGACACTCTAGCAAAAGTTATAGGCTGTCTCATCCTGGGTTTGTAAGAGTTACAGAAAAGGAAAGCAAAGTTGTCTTTAAAATAACACTGTTGGCATGATGTTTCTCCTTTGAAATGTCTTTTTTTGTTATGAATATAAAGAAAGAGACTATTAATTGCCTCTTTACCTCCCACAGTCTTAACTTGGGTTTAAAAAATTCTTCCTGCACTAATTACAAGGGTTCTGTTTATTCACCCTGAAAACTTCTGGTTCAATTATTATTATTATTGAAATAGAACTGGAGCTGAAGGTTATGTTTGTTTTTTATTTGCATGCAGAGGAGACCTCATAATCAAAATGTCTTTACAATGTCAAATGACCTGTGCTTTTATAGCAATCTGTACCTAATGTGGACTCAACAGAAATGTACGGGTCTGTGGAAGTTTATATAAAATATCTCTTAGTTTTCATAGATGGATGAAAGAACCAAGTGCAAATAACATTCTCAACCACTTTTCTGGAAAGCAAGTTTAACAAGCAAGGTAGAAATGAGTCAATTGGGGCCGGAGCGATAGTGCAGCAGGTAGGGCGCTTGCCTTGCACGTGGCCAGTGCTGGCCTGGGTTCGATCCCGGCATCCCATATGGTCCCCCAGCATCGCCAGGGAGTAATTCCTGAGTGCAGAGCCAGGAGTAACCTCTGAGCATTGCCGGGTGTGACCCAAAAAAGAAAAAAAAAAAGAGAAAGAAATGAGTCACTTGATCACTTGATCACTTGACATCCCATTAGTCATTGATTTGTTCAAACGGGCACCAGTAATGTTTCCATTTGTCCCTGTCACATGCCAGGGTAGCCCAATGGCTTGCAGAATATTCTTGGTCGAATATGCATCTCACAGCTTGCCAGGCTCTGCTGTGCGGGCGGTTTACTCTCAGTAGTTTGCCGGGCTCTCAGAGAGGGGGTGGGTAGTGCTGTATTTAGGGCTCTTTCAAGGTCAGGGGATGAACATTGTTTTTACTGGTTTTGACATATATCTAAAGAAATGAGTATAATATGGAAACTTAATAGATTATTCTAAACTCTGCATTCTTTTCTAATATATAATTTTTCTCCCCCTAGCGAGCTCAGAAAATTTGACCTTTGCTGTCTTGGTTCTAACACTCTTCTGGAGTTTCTAATACACTAATTCACTAAGAGACAATTATAACCCTGAAGTTAGGAATCAAGGATGACATAAGATTACAGGGTTTCGCTATAGAAGGAGGAGAGAAATTTCATGCATCACTATGTTCAGGAGGAACGAAAGTATAGCTTGGAAATGAGCATAAACAGCTCCAGGCGCCAGTTTATGCCGGCCTCCTGCCTCAGCCCTGCCTCATCCTGAAAGGCTGATGACTGACTGCTGAGCCTTTTTGATTTAACTGACTTACAGTAAGCTGTTTTATTGCACTAAAGGAGAACTTGTTAGCTATTATGGCTCTGATTTCATTTATTTATCTATTTATTTATTTATTTATTTTTGCTTTTGGTCTATACCTGATGATGCTCAGGCATTAGGCGCTTAGGAATTACTCCCTGGTGGTGCAGGGGGACCATATGGATTGCTAGAAATAGAACCCTGGTCAGACGCATGTTGGGCAAGTGCCCTACCCACTGTACTATCTCTCCAACTCCCTACACTAATTTAAGAAAGTATTTTAGAGGGCCCGAGATATAGTAAGCAGGAAGTTCCTTTCCCTGCACCCAGCAGACCTGGGTTAGACCCTGGCTCTCCATAGGTCCCCCAGCCTCCTCAGGAGTGAACCCTGAACACAGAGCCAGGAGTAAGCTCTAAGCAACTCCAGATATGCCAAAGAAAAAAATTAAAGCTGAACTTCCAGAATTCTGTGCAGTTGGGCCATTTGGCTATGGCACCCTTAAAACCTCCACAATGTTCCATTCCAATTCCACAGGGAGCGGGCAATTGCTAAGTCTCTCGCAAGGTGTTAGAAATGGCTGAGTCACAGAGGTTATTCCCACCAGCGAGATGTAAGATGCAGCCAACCCTAACTTTGTCCTAGTGCAGAGTTGAACTTTCGACCTCTTTGAAAAATTTTTTTGTTTTGGGGGCTACACCTGCGGTGCTCAGGACTAACTCCTGTCTCTCCTATTAGGGGTCACTCCTAGCGGTGCCTGGAATTGCACACGGGTTGGCTGTATTCGAGGCCAGCGCCTGACCCTGCTGTACTATGTTCCTGCCTAAACCTGCCACCTCTTACAGGAAGGGGAACAGCAAGCCACAGTGCCATATACCATATAGTATTTTCGAGACTGTGAGGCTGATAGGAAGCAGAGAAAATAAAAACCCAAACCCCAAACGCTGGCTACTGGAACCAGCTACTACTGGAACTAGCGGCTGCGTGGCCGGATAAGGAAGCATGAGTTAGTGCAGAAACACTAAAGTCAGGAACAGTCAAACAATAAACCCAGATAAGCCCTTCCAGACTGTCTCTCTCTCTCTTAGTGCTCTCAGGAACAACTGTCAGAGCAGAATATGGTTTGCAGAATTCAGTTTCAACGTTGTATTGCTGAGTGAGGAATATGGTTTCCGAGACAGACAATAGCTTAATTACCAGCACAGTGTGGTATGCATTTTGATTGTATTTCACCACTGAGATATTTGCTATCTGGTACAGAAACTAATCAAAATAGATCTCCAACTAAATTCAAATAGTATTACTTTAATTTTATGAAAGTTCAAGACGTGTTGCTTATTTTTCTCGCCTTATTTCATTAGGGGACTTACGGAAATGAACCTCCGGCACTATCCATGGGCGGTGTATGGTGCAGAGAACTCTACCCTCTTTTCCAGTATTTGTTTTGTCAGATGGTCACAGAGTCACGAGTGTGGGCGCAAGACTTCTGGTTGGGGCTAGGAAGAAGTGATGGCTTAGTGCCAGTTTTCTTTTTGGGTTCCTTGGACTGA
>JAJIBD010002497.1:0-171648 GCA_021461705.1 Cryptotis parvus | reverse complement strand
GGTGTTAGGCTTATTATGGAGAGCTGGAATTGGTGCTCGACGGGAATTGGACGAGGTATGTGGATTACTGCCCCACTGCTCCAGCATGTCTCGACCCCATAAAGTTAAAGGCATAGGGGCTATATAAGGCTGGACCATGGCTACATTCCCTTCAGGGCCAATACACGGCAGCCACCTGGCACTCTGTCGGAGAAGAGAGGAGGAGATATTGCCTACCCCGCTCAGGCTATGGGACACTTTCTTTAGGGCCCAGTTAGAGGGCCAATACTTGGTGGAGATTATGGATATGTCTGCCCCTGTATCCAACATGCCTTTGAATTTCCTTTTATAAATTTCGATGGGTATAACCGGCCGCTTGGCCTGAGAAATTCTGGCAGTGTACCCAACTAGATAGTTAGCCGGTGGCTGGTGGGCTTGGTTCTGTGTGGCTGCATAACCAACAATGAAGTTGGCAGAATGGTTGGTACTGTTTAAGCCACCAGCTGTAGGGGTGTTCAGACTGACTACACGGATCCTCAAAAAATAATAATAGTTTAGCAAGTGGTTCCCCTTTTTTAAAAGTCCATTTAGTTGGCACAGATATTGACAGTATTATCTCTCCATGAGATTCAGGATCCAGAAGTCCGAAATGCACCATAATTCCCTTAAATTTCAGCCAATCGCTCCCCTGAATTAAACCCATACTACCTGGGGAGCAGGTCCTTTTATCCCTGTTTTTAGCATGTAGGGGTCTTGACTTGGGTATATTGTGACAGTCTTAGGGCAGAGAATGTCGAGACTGTCACTGCCTGATGGGGTAGGCCAGAGAGCATTTATTGACTGTAATTCTGTGGATTCTGATTCGGAGGATAGTGGGCAGGTGGAATGAAGGAGAGTGCCCCTGGATTCAGCTGGGCCTGGGGCTGGCCCCCACCCAGTTTCCCGCATTAGGGGAGGAATAGATGTTATTTGAGCCTGCGGAGCTTGTGGAACCTGGGAGGGGGTCCATGTAACATTTCCTATAAAGGGATTATTAGAATGTTGCCCTGTATTGATAGTTTTAGGAGATGGGCAATCTCTATGGGTGTGTCCCTTCTTTCCGCAGCTAAAGCAGGTTATCTGTCCAGATGAAGCCTGAGGCTGACTTCGCCTCCAAGACCGACAGTCTCTGGCCCAATGTTTTCCTTTTCTGCACCTTGGGCATGGTCAGGTGGGGCCCTTCGAGGGTGGAGCTGCGATTATTAGAATAGTTTCTCCGATTATTGTTTATCCTTTGAAGTTTATTGTTTCTCCCCCTAGAGCTGTCTGACTTGTTTCTCCCCTAGAGCTGTCTGACATTTCATCCCTCTCCTGATCCTCCTGCTGTATGGGATAAGCCTCTATATCATCCTGTGTTTTATGGGAGGTTAAACCGACATTTCTACAGGCCTTTAGATACCCCATGAGGTCATCCTTTTCCCCTAATACCATATAGTAATGCTCGACATTTTTGATTAGCATTCTCATATGCTAAGTTTCGTTTTAGGATTTCTTGAGTGGTTGGGTCTTGAACCTGTCTTTGGATTGTTTCACATAATCTCCCAACAAAATCAAAGTATGGTTCATCACGACCCTGGTAAATTTTTGTATAGCTACCTAGAAATTCTGGGTCGGAACCTACTCTTTCCCACGCCTTTAATGCTGTCTCCCGAACGAATTTTAAAATAGGTTCAGGTAATGTCAGCTTGTTTTGCTTTATTTTTCCATTCACCTTCACCTTTTAGCATGGCAAAAGTTATAGTATGGCCTGATTCCTTTTCTCTTAAAGTGTCAATATTCTGGTTAACCCCATCTGCATACCACATATGCCATTGCATGCACTGTGATTTGTTTAGACAAGTATCGGCTACCGTTTCAAAGTCTCCCAATACCCACTGACTACTTTCGCTCCAATCAGCTAAATATTTTAAAAGTATAAGGACTTGATATTCCAAACCTGTCGCAAGCCTTCCTAAAGCGGGGTTATTGCCTCAATTTTTTAAGTCTTCATGAATCGGTTTTACTTTATCTTTAGATTGGTCATGAGAAAGATTGCTGGGCTTTGCTCTTTGACTCGAGCTAATCTGTTTCTCCCCTTCTTCCTCATCAGAGCTTGTAGTATCTGGCAGAGGAACATCTACCCCATTGAGGGTATTAACTCTGGAGAGATTTTCAGCTTGGGAATTTGCCTCCTCTGGGTTATCAGCCACATTAGAATTCTTTTTAGATTTTTTTGCTGGGAATGTATACACCTTTTTCAAGTCTACAGTTTTGGGGCGTGTTTGTGAGCGGCTTTTAGTTGGTTCACGCCTCAGTATTGGGTATGCGCTAGGTCCTGATTGATAAGTTATGAAATCAGAAATCTCCCTGCGTAACACATCCATTTCTTGGTTTAAGTTTTCAAGTTTCCTATATGTTTCTTCCTTTTGTTCTTTCAATCTTATGTGTAACTTCCAAAGCCTCCTCTTTCTGTCCATCTATTCTATCTCTCTGTCTGTCAATTTCTTCCTCTAAGATAATGCTGATTTTATCGATATCCTTCTTCTGCTCTTCAAACTTTACTTCAAATTTTAAATCCTGTTTAATAATTTTACTTTCCTGTTCTTCTAATTTTTCTTTGAATTTTAAATCCTGTTCTTCTAATTTTTCCTTGAATTTTAAATCCTGTTCTTCTAATTTTTCCTCAAATTTTAAAATCTGGTTAATAATTTTACTTTCCTGTTCTTCTAATTTCTTTTCAAATTTTAAACTCTGTTTAATAATTCTGTCCTCAAGCTTTAAGACCAGTCTACCTGTAGCTTTATGATCCTCACTTATTTCTTCAATCGCTGAGTAAATCTCGTCCCTTAAGATTGCATTCAATTTATTACTTTCTTCCCTCTCTCTCTATTAAACATTGTCCTTACGCAAAGGTACAGTTTAAAAATCGCAAGGACCCAGATGATTTGTGAAAAGATAGAGTAGTTCTCAGAAAGGAACTTTATAGACTGGGCTATGTATGGTGCCGAGCCAATAAAAGATACAATGTATCTATACCATGAGATATCCATCATTTTACTCACGGTTCGGAGGCAGATGATCTCTGTCCGATGATAATTAGACCAGGCGATGTTCGTGGTGCCCACACAAGGGACGCCAAATGTCGGGGCGCTCCGCCGGGGTCCCCGACAGTGCCGGGAAGCGAGTTCCCTTCTACCTCCGAGCCGGCGAGGAATGGATGAGCACTCAGGGTTCCGATGAGGTTTTAAAAGACTTTACTTATCACAGGTTCAGGCATACAAATCAGCAAAAGGGAAAAACCCGATGCTTAGGATTCCAGGCTAGAACCCCAGCCACGTGTAGGCCAAGATGGCGACCACCACGTGTATAGGCTTTGGGAAAGGAGAAGAACACTTCCAAGCAGGGCGACCGCTCACAGCGAGCAACAGCCCCCAAAGAAGCGCGGGAGAGTGAAAACCGGCTAGTTTATACCCATGCAACTCTGGCCTTCCTCCCATTGTTATGGAAAGCAGGGAGTGTTAAATGTCTTTAGATAATCCCTCCCTGCACCTCACCTAGGCCCTTTAGTGTGCTAATGTTTTGAGCCAAATGCCCTTAAAGGAGTCCTGCAACACCCAGGGAAGAAAATTATCTTTAAGAAAGAATTTCAAGCAGACATTGACTGTGAAAGCACAGTGATATTGGTATTAGGGGCTAGAGGCAAATTCAGAATTATCAAAGTATGATGGGGTTGAGGGTACACCTGGGGATGATCAGGGCTTACTCCTGACTCTGTTCCTAGGGATCTCTCTTGGCAAATGGGGAAACATAGGGGTGTCGAGGATCGAACCTGGGTCAACAACATCCTAGGAAAATGTACCTGTTGTACTAGCTCTCTTTGCCTTGAGGATAACTGAAGACGTTTTTTGTGCGTAGTGCTGAGTGGGAGATGATGATATCCAGAGTAAAGTGGTAGAAACCGTAGGACAAATATATCTGTCTGCTGTGGTCCACGTGAAGAATGGAGAGTCTCTCAACGTCAACACAAGGAGTAACACCAGAATTAAGGAATTCGTTTCTAAGGAGCTTTACTTACTTATTTAATTTATCAAATAATATTACAGTGACAGAAAAAAGTATAGTATTTTCCATAGGGAATATAAAAATGTTCAAATGAGTTCTGTGATAAGCACCTTATAATAAGCCATTGTATTTAACTTAGAAGTCAGTAACATTAGGTCTATGGGAAAAGGTTTTCTGCAAACCACTGTAACACAGATGTATTTTTTTAAAAACAACTATGAGGCCCAATAGAGAGTGAGAGGGTAAGGTTCTTGCTTTGCACATGACCAACCCCCACACATGTGACCAACCCCAATTTACTCCCCACTCCTCATATGGTTTGCGAAGCATCACTTATGGTGATCCCTGATCAAAGAGTCTCTGAGCACTCCTGACTATGACCCCAAACACAATAATAATTAAGGTAAGTAAGCAGTGATGGTACTCTAGTGGTTGACACTGTGTTGAAACTGCATTATTCACGGTACTATTATTGTCATTCACATACCTTCACACATGTACATATTAAAGATTTAAGGGAAAGAAAGCTCTAGGGGAAATGTTATAGGGATATAGAAATGAGGGTTGGTAATGATTTTTTTCTCAAGAAATAATAAAACAATGACTAACCCTAAAAATGTCACTAACCCTGAATTATCCCAAAGACATGAAGACCATTTCTCTATGAGATGCAAAGGCATCTCTTTGGAAATGGAGAAAACAAGGGCTCCACTCAAATGCAGAAATGGAGACACCATCAAAGGAACATAGACACTCTCAGAAAGGATTCAAGAGAATCTAAAGGTTATAACAAGAGGTGCCAGAGTGATAGAATAGCAGATAGGGCATTTGCCTTGAATGAGGCTGATCTGGGTTCAATCCCCGCCATTCCCTATGATCCCATGAGCACTGATGGAGTAATTCTTGAGTGCAGAGCCAGGAGTAATCTATGAGCATCACCAGGTGTGACCCCACCCACACACACAACCAAGGAAAGCCCTACAATGAAACCAATTGTGAAGAGAAGCGGTTCACTCTTGGGTGACATGACTTAGGTAGCTTGGGATCTTTGCTGTTTAAGCTACTTACAGTTTAAAATATTTACATGTCTTTAAGTCAGGATTCATAATAAAGAGATGTCTCTTTTGTGTAAATAGTGATGGAGGGTATGGCAGTTACAGAAGTCATTCTGACTCTGAGAGTAACTTTTGAAATATTATTATAATCTCTATTATGATTTCAATACTATCTAGATTGGGAACAATTCTTTTTAACATCCACTGGTCCCAATGCTGGACAATTAGAATTTACCAGGAGACTACTGCCCTGGCTCCTTTGAAAATACCATTTAAGATCAAAGGTGGAATTATGCTAGTTTTCCCTTAGGCAAGTGAGTATGACGCTTTGAGTAAACAGAGGACTAGACATTTAGAATTATCCTGGTGTAGCAAAGAAATAAGGACCTTGTGGGAACCATCTAGATTGCATGGAGTCCATGGAATGATAATGTGATTCTCCCTATGAACATATATCCATTAAGATGTATTTCTTTACGCCCACTCTCTCTCTCTCTCTCTCTCTCTCTTCTCTCTCTCCAGTGTTTGGACATAAGAGAAAATCTTGGAGGAAGGGACTAGGTCCTGGTATTATCATTTTTTTAGAACTGAAATAAGTGTGGCGCCTCCCTACATCAACACCTAAAGGCTGATTTGTTGATCTTTGTTGAAGTTACTCTACCTGAAGAAAGGATTATGACTTTTGGATATATAAAAGGGGCTGACTTGAGGTAGGTTCATCCACTTTGGTGGGAGACCTGGGCCCTAGTGCATGGTTGTAGTTCTGACCTAGAGGTCTGGAGAATCCCATTATCTTGAATTGTAGTAGCAGACCTTGTTTTATTATTGGTAATTAGAAAAGGCTTTTGGAACTGATCTGAACTCGTGGTTTGTCCGTTTGATGTTGGTTCTTGCAATAAAAGGGAACTTGTTCCCTGATATTGTTGGGGATCCCCGTGGCTTCCTGACGGTCTACAGTTGTCCAGTCTCCATTTTGGAAACTCCCTCTCATTTTAACCTGAGATGTGTACTCCAAAGCTTTATCCTCTCTGAAATAAAGCCCATGATCTGTCTTAAACATCACACTTTCCTCTTATTCCTCTAAATAAATTTTCTAAATACTAGTATTTTGCTTCAGTAAAAAGAAAAAAAGAAAAAGAAATTACAGTAGGATAACATAATAAACTGGAGCTACTTGTAAGATAATTGAATACTTTATGCAACTCACATTTCATCTTTTCTTAAACTTGCATAAAGATTTTCTGTTTTTAATAGTTTTAAAATACATGGGACTGGAGAGATATTACCCCGGTAGGGCACTTGTCTTGCATGGTACCCACCCTAGTATAACTCTTGGCATCCTATATGGTCCCCAAGCGCCACCAGGAGAGATTTCTGAGTGCAGAGATAGGAGTAATCCCTGATCATTGCCTTGTGTGCTCTAAAACCAAACAAAAACACAAGCCAAAAAAAGTTTTTTAAAATACTGCATACAGCCACAATGTGTGTGTGTTGAGAGAGAGAGAAAAAGAGAGAGAGAAAAGAGAGGAGAGAAGAAGAAGAAGAAGAAGAAAAGTACCAGTGCCATAAAGGCAGGCTGGGGAGGGGGAGGAATCAGAGGACATTGGTAGTGGGAAATGTGCACAGGTGGAGGGATGGGTGCTGGAACACTGTGTGACTGAAACCTAATCATGAACAGTTTTGTAATTGCATATCTCACAGTGGTATAATAAAAAAAAAAAAAATAGAATACTGCATATATTTGATTATATTCAAGATGTATTTATTTCAAGAAAAATTTAGAGTATGAACACAACTGCAAATATTTCATCTCTCTTTGGTCAGTAGATTTAATATGAAATGCAGTTAACTTTATTCATTCTGATTAATAGCATATAAAATAATACATGAATTTAATCACTTGATCACTTGACATCCTGTTATTCATCGATTTGCTCGAGCTGCCACCAGTAACGTTTCCATTTGACCCTATCATGTGCCTGTGTAGCCCACCCTCTCAGAGAGCCCAGCAAGCTACTCAGAGTACATCACCCACACGGCAGAGCCTGGCAAGCTGTCCCGACACGTTATTCGATATGCCAAAATCAGTAAAAACCAGTAAAATATATGAATTATACACAAGTAATCTAATTAATTTAAGATATAGTATACTTAGTCATAGAGTTAAGACTATATTTTATTCGTTAAATGCTAACTGATACAGTGGATTTGCAGTTAATGCTTAGTAAGAACAGGCATTCACGTGCATAACCAAGAAAGTGGTTATGTGACGTGAATAAACTGCACACATAAGAATAAAGGGATGAGTAGATCCAATTATTCTTTAAAAATATTGAAGTTGAAGATTCTATTCTAATTAGTGAATTAATAGTTCCCAAACTATAAGAAAACATCAGCTGGAAGACTGCTTTCTGGCTCTCTCAGCCTTAGCCTAATTCCTCCTGGGACTTTGGAAAATACATGGCATCTAACAGATTTGCTGACTCAGGAAAAATGAGTTGGAAAACAAATTTAATTCAGCAATATTTGGGTTGAAAACCAAAGTCCCAGCACATCTGCCTCTTACTTGTGGACAGCTCCACAATCTGAGAGCTTCATGAGTCTAAGGTCAAATCCAGGTTTTCCCGAATGAGCAGTCTACTGGAAAGCACCAAGGAACTGAACTGATGTCCAATGTTGGTAAAACAGATTGGTAGGGCACAAGAGAAGTTCCAGCTTTAATTATTAGATATAGTAACATATATCTGATAATCTTTGATTATTAGATAGAGTAGCATATATCTAATACTCCTTAATTATTAGATATAGTGTATATATATAATAATTGCATGTCCAGGATTTAATTTTATTTCATTTATTATTTATTTTGTGATATTAGGGATGAAACCCATGCTCTCATACATACAAGCTTTAGTGCCGGGAGATTTCTTCTAAATGTTATTGCCTCTAAAATTCTTTACCAGGGTCTCTCCTATTTACCTGCCTACAACACACTCATATTCAAGCACAGCCCAGTATGTAGATGTGGAAAGAATGTTTGAATTAGTACAGGTCAGAATGTTATGATCTTCTAATCAGGTTTTCCAGGCTCTGCCTGGTCTTATCCACTTGTGCCTATGGTCCTTGTCTCTCTCTTCTGCTCTCTTATTATTCTACAGTTGCCTTCTATGTCTCCTCCCTGCCTGTCCTACTTTGGCCTCAACAGAGATCTTTCAGTTCCTTCAACTCCACTCAACTTTCCTTTATATGAGTTTTCCATTCTCCTGAACGGCTTCTCCTTCAAATGACTAGCTCCATCGTGGTTTATAGATCTATGTTGACATACAAACTCCTTCAGGAAGCCTCTCCCTTACTGCTCTATCAGGGAAGACGCAGCACTGTACTTCAGTGCTGTATTCAGAGATTATTACCTTGAATCCAATAGGTACTAAAATTATAATGAAGGGTTATTCGCCAAAATAATGCTTGTTGAATTTTAAGAGCATTCTCCCATCCAGCTTCTCTCCACAAAAAAAATATGTATTATTGACTTTCAATGTGATGCCTTGTGTCGTTAACATGACATATATATTTTAATTATCAAATATACAATTTATATATAGTATTTTAAACAATTATATTTAGATAACAGTTAGTCTATGTGAGATAGCATTTTTCTCCCTTCTCCCACAAAGGTTTACTGGTAATTCAGGTCATGACTGGGACTAATCCCTCTAATCTACTGTGTAAATACAGTCATCTAGTGTAAAAATGGGCTTTTGCTGGGCATCACTAATACCATTTATGTTTTACTAGCAATTGAGTGTTCATTTTTTCTAGGATTACCTTGCATTAAATTATACACATGTCAAGAATTTTATATAATATATTTGACAGGTATGTTTTAATTGAATGAAACAAAGTGACAAGTATGTTGGTGGGTGCATGTTAAATATTTAATAATAAAAATTGTATTGGAAATTGATGCCCAGAGCATATCATTATAAAAATTATAAATTATATCATTTGAAAGTGATTCATTTTTTTAGATGGTTAAATTTCTTTATTTTCAAGATTAAAGAATAAAAAATTAAAACGATTTTGATTACACTGAAAATATTGTGAAGAGTGGATTTTTTTTGTTTTCTCTTTTCCCATTGAGAAACTCAGAAGCTAAGAGTGAGGTTAAAATATCAGAAAACAGGGACACGATTGAACATTTTCATGGTAAAGGAAAATGCATGCTTGAGTATTATTCTCATCTCTTACTGAGAATGAAGTTTAGTTTCCTTATTTTAGAAATACTTTACCTGAAAACAATACAAATAAATAAGTTTGAACATGCCTTAAAGGTAATTTTTAAAAAAATGAGTAGTCCTTCCAATTATTTGAAATTTTATTTATTTATAATTGATAATAACTGCACACAAAAAGAAATATCAGACTTAACATTGCTAAAACTCTTTATAAATATATTAAAATAAACTTAAAATATTCTAACTGAGAAAAAATTATTTTAGTGACAAGTTGAGTTATAACATTTAATTTTAAAATAGAGTTTTATTATTTTTAAATGCCTAAGACTCGGTGATGACAGGAACAGAAGAAAGGAAAATAGCCTTTCTTTAAGTTTTATAAATGTGTTTTTGGTAATAATCTTGTTTATGTTTAGATAATGCTGCACGTACATCCATTTTATAAGAAATCTAATAAGTATGAAGGGAATTAATATGTTTTTTAGTAAGCCAAGTTAGGGAAAACCCTGAAGCTAATTTATGCATAGATTCTTTGCCTTTATTCCTTTGCCCTGTGTCTAACCCTGTATTTTACTTGCCTATGTACAAATATTTCTTGCTCTGTCTGACACTTATGTTTGTTGAGTGCAGAATTCGGAAAGAATTAATTCTGGATTGAGATTTGGTCAGATGAAAGAAATATAGGCCAAGAGGGTTAAGGATGCTGAATGAGAATGGTTAAAACTCTGCATTGGTGCCTCTCTATTGCAGGAATAATAGGCAAACTCACTGAAAAAATTTCTAGCAAGCTTGTGGGCAAATGACTGAACTATCTGAATTAGTCATTTTATTTTCTCATGGTGACACATTGCAACAGAATGTCCAGGGAATGAGAGAATGACTGAAATTAGTATAATAAAAATGATGGTCATGCTTGAGAAGAGCAATTCCCCTTCTCAAAGAATTGCTTGAGAAGAGGCTAGAATAGTGGCTGAGTTCTATGGATTCAGCCACAGATGCTCTAGTCAGAATAATGACAGAATTTAGGAGGGAGAGGAGGACCATAATGTGTTATTAAATTATTCATAAATGAAGAAAGATGGAAGAATGATAGTTAACAGTAATAGAGTGCAGCCCACAAAGACTGGACTTTAGACAAGTAGGATGTAATTGTTTAGAGAGCGAGACAGGTACAATTTCTTTTCTCCAGTCTATATTGGATGTGGTACAATCAAACAATTCCTTTGAGAGACTTGTTCTCAGGAGATATTAAGGTTTCACAAAGAGTCAGACAATGCTAAATGATAATAGAAAATATAAAGGAGTATGTGAATTACTATTCAGGTCTTTAGCTAAGCAATGTATGGGTAGGAAAAGATAAGGAGGAAGCGGGTAAAATGGAAAGGAAGTGCAAGGTGGCCAGTGTTAGAGTAGCAAGAGAGATGGACAAGGAGAGATTTCATATTTAGTAACATGCCAATGGGAAAGAATGAGATGATGTTAAAATAACTTGTGGCCTTGGCTCCTTTTATTTACAGTAATAAAAATAAGAATGGAAGTTACTAGAGAAATTCAGCATGTGAAAAAAACTAAAATAACGTTTAACCATAATCATCTTTTCCATTAAATAAATGACAGTATGGGGCCAGAGAGAACAGAAGGCAGGGCAATTGCCTTGCATGCAGCCAACCTGGGTTTGATCTCTGGCATCCTATATGGTTCCCCTTGAACTGCTAGGAATGATCCCTGAGCACAGGGAACCCTGAGCTAGCAGTAATCCCTGAGCACTACCACTTGTGGCTCAAATATGATCAAGTAAACAAAAAAGTTGCTAGTAGTAGTTATCCATCACTGTATCACTGTCTTCCCATATATCATCAATTTGCTTGATCGGGCACCACTAACATCACAATACGCCCTGTCACATGTGAGAAAGCCCAAGGGCATCATCCCACTCCAGGAACATAAAGAGCCTCAAACCATTCCATCAGGTCATGGGAATGAGGTCTATAATTGTTACTGGTATTTGGCATGTCAAATACGACAAAGGTAGCTTGCCAGGCTCTGCCATGCGGGTGGGTTACTCTAGTAGTCACCTCAAAACTCAGGCAATTATTGATGAACTGCACAGACACAAGCAGCCGCATGATCTGGGCAGTGATCAGCTCTTCTGCTCGGTGGAGTTCTGACGAGAGGGGAGTTCAGATGTGGAAAATGGTGGCCCTCATGGTGTTTGGGGGGTTCCTTTGGCTTCTTGCGAGGCTCTGCTGGGTTGGCAGGCCAGGGCTAGAACCCACCATTCCTCTCAGACGCCTCGTGATCAGCTGGGCACAGGGAGAGCAAGTAGCAGCTCTGCCCCATGTGTGTGAGTCTCAGTTATCCATATGTTACTGAATTATTGCATTATTGTATTCTGTATTATTATGGAAACTTAGTCTCAGAAAACCCTTTGCTGCCTCATCCTTTAAGTATTTTTTTAAATCATCTTTAAAATCTTCCAAAAGGAGCCAGAGAGATAGTGCCCAGGTTTGATCCAGGGGATCCCATGTGGCCCCATGAGCATTGCCAGGAGTGACTCCCGAGTGCAGAGCCAGGAGTAATGCCTGAGCACTGCCAGGTGTGACTGCCAAACCAACCAACAAATAATAAGACACAATAATCAGAGATTTAAGAAAGGAATTAAACAGATTAGGATTAGATTAGGATTAAACTTCTTCACAAACTTTCTTCACAAAGCATTCTCTCTAAGAGACCTTGATGTGAAACTTGATTGGGCAGGATTTTAAGTCAGAGAGTAAAAAACATTCTTCCTATTTGGCATCTCGGTTCTACTCTTCCTTCCATTAATTTCTTATCCTACTAAACTCTGATTCTGGATTCACTGTCTACTGAGACAATTAACTTATCACCTTTTTGGTCGATGGCAAAAATTCTCCAAATGCTTCAACCATTTATAGGTCTCGATCATGTCATCTATGTTTTTATGCCTTTTCTGATTCTATACTCTTCAAAAATAACTTTGAAGTCGAATTTTATGTCAAGAGACTCTGCACTCATGATTAGATATTCTTTTAATAAATTCAAATATTACATTTTAAAAGGGTCATTTCTGGTTATCTTGCCTGGTCTTCCATGGTGTTTTTCTTATTTTCAATCATAAATATTGTATATGTGTACAATATACAATATGTTGTATATATTGCATATAAATATCAAATATACCTGATTTGCTCATTATTAATCTATTCCCAAGAAGGCAATGATTTTTGTCTCAGCATCTCCTGGCACCCAGAGCAGGGCTTTGTAGACATTAGAAGTTCACTAAATATATATTGAATAGTGAGATGAAATTCTCATTCCTCATCTACTGCTTTAGGCTTTCTTTGATTATTCTCTGTCCCACATCTACTGGGGTTCCTATCTTGACTGATGTTTTAAGGTCTAGGAAATTATTTTCTTCCATTATATGTAGGAGAGAATCTTTAGGCACTGAAATATTATGTAAGTTGCTAAATACCTTTTTGTAATGTTCTACTTAACCCATCACCCCACTGGAGGCATAAGTAAGCATGAGCTGACTGAGTTAAGTTCAGTGCTGACGGCCTGCCTCTCTGCGGAGCTATTGTTAAGAGATACGCATCAGTCCAGCTATCTATACATGTGTCCTTTTCCCTTCAAAATGAATTCTCTTCCAGGAACCTCAGAGTACTCTAGGATCTTTTTTGGACTTTTTCCTTGTTGTGCTGTAACTACATGTGCAAATTATTTTAAATTCTTTTTCTTAGAAAGATTCTACGTCCTTTGCAATTTAATGTGTGCAATTAGGACTGAAGTCTGAAGGAGGAAGATTATCCAGACATTCCAGGCTATTTCCCACTAGGGAATTTACAATGCTGTAAAAAGTTTCTCTGTTGGAAAGTCTGCTTATTGACCAGAAAACGAAAATAAAAAAGTTGGAAAACAGATTTTATGAATGTTGATGCTCGTGTTTTTTTGGCAAACAATGATCTAAGACTAAAATATTTACTAGAGAAGTTGACCACAAAAAATTCTTTCATATTACTTACAACGGTACTTTTCTATAGTGGTGTGGGTTTGGTTTTGTTTTGTTTTTGAGATTCTGGGGATGAAAAGGAATCAAACCTAGGTTTCAAGCATATGAAGTATGCATGTTGTCTTGGACTCTACCTAATAGTTTTTTGGTATAAAATGGAATTGTGCACAAATATGGTTGACACGCATAGCAACAATCCACATTCCATGTTTGAAGTTTTGAGGCAAGTTACTAAGCTCCTGGCAGTTTGCTTTTTACTGCTATTTTGATCCTTATTTGCTGGATGGAACTCAGTGACTTTTGATGATCTCTGTCACTTCAATATTTATTCTTCATGTTTATCCTAAAATAGCTGCAGAGATAATTTTTCTAAACTAAATAATGTCAATATAACCTGCTAGAAGTGCTTAGTGTTTATCTCAAAGTTCTTATTTTGATAATTCCAGCTGAAGAATGCGTACATTTTAAAATGAATAAGCAGCCAAATCCAAACTCCATGTTCTATCATTTCTATCATGTTCTTAACACTCATTTCTATCATTTCTCTTACATAATTCCCAACTTATTCCCAATATCCTATCATTTTTCTTATATTATTCTCAAAAAAATTTCTTCTTTGTTTAGTGAAACCAAGTCAATTCAACTCCAGCAACCTACTCAATCTAATCAATCCAGTTAGTGGAACCCAGCAAATTTTACTCTATTTCATTCCATGTAAGTTCATAAAAGTTGTTTAGTTTATTAAAAATATTATTCTTATTAGCCACCATGAAATTGCAAAGTTAATCATTGTTGGATTTCAGGCATACACTATTACGGAACATATTTTTAATATACCAATTCTGCCTTGGGCATTTGGAGGAGGATCCCTATTTTAAAACATAGGCCAGAGAACAGGAGATAGTACAGAAAGTAAAACACTTGCCTTGCTTGCTACTCACCAGCTTAGATCCCTAGTGTCACATATGCTGCCCCTGAGTACAACAGAGTGACCCTGAGCACAGAGCCAGCAGTATGAGCATAGCTGGGTGTGGCCCCAAAGCATAAATTTTAAGGATAATAACCACATTTATTACCACTACATTTTGTTCTAATGTTCTTCTGATTTACCTCATTTAATATCATTTTAAACCTTGTATAAACCTTGTATAAACTTTTTTCAATAGCAGTCTAGAACATGTAGGACTAATTATGTTTACACTGAATTCAGACTAAATTCTCTTTAGCTTTGTTATACTTCTTGATTTTAAAAATAGGGCCAAAAATAGAGTGTAAGGGTTAAGGCACTTGCCTTCCACACAAACTTCCTAGATAATAGCCTGGATTCATCTGCAGAGTTAGGAGAATCAAGAGGCAAGTGTAAGCTCTGAGCACCACTGCTTATGACCCGATTTATGCTTCTCTCTATACTCTTTCTACATTATTTTTTCCTGTCTAATCAAATTTAAAGCAATGATTTCCTTCCATTTCATTCTCTTCTCAGGGCCTCTTACAGGTCTTGTTGAGAAATTGAATACTTGGAAGGTTTTTGTGATTTTAAAAATTACTGTTCACTTCACAATGCAAAATTTTTTTGCAATCAATTGCACAAGAGTTTAGTTTCTTGGTTAAACAGCACTGGAGTAGATCGAGAAGCAGATGAAGTCATTTTCAAGGATCATTCTGAAAAGAATTTTTTGATTTTGAGAGTCTCAAGCGATAAATATAACCGGGGGATTCATTAGCTACAAGATTAGAAATGGCAAAAGAAATATATATCTAAAATGAAAAATAATAAAGATCAAGTCTCTTAATACCTTTAAGTGTTGGCTATATTAAGGTTTGAAATTGTGGTGTACTTATTAGAGCCAGCTAAAATAAGATGAAAAAATTTTTTTTCATTTTCTTTTATTACGAACTTTTAAGCACCTTTTAAAAACGCTGACAGCATAGTTTAATACTCTCTTCCCTCACCCCAAGACATTGCACACTTGCCCTGATTAAAGAATTGTGAATTTAGTGGGCAGTGGCAACAGTATAGCAGGTAGGGCACTTGCCTTGTACAGTCAAGGATTCTCAGCACCCCTTATGATTCCCTGAGCCATCAGGAGTGATCCCTGAGTGCAGAGCCAGGAATAAACTGAGCAATGCTAGAATAGCAAAAAAAAAAAAAAAAAAGCAAACTTATAGTCAAAGAGATGTGTCCGGAGACGGAGGTTCTTTGTCCTTTTAGCTATTTCTTCGATGCCTTTGAAGGCATTCCATGCCGCTCGTTCCTCCTGTACAGCTCAGGTTTTAGGTCGTTCATCATGTTGACTTCTCGACCTAGGTACACATAACTGCTGCATTCAGAGATGTTTGTTCCATTGAGAGTGAATGGGGCCTCTGGAACTAGTTCATTTTTCATAAAAATGGTTTTCTTTAGATTCAGCTGTAGACCTATCTTTCCACATTCTCGGTCGAAGTCAGCCAGTATTTGTGCCGCTTGGCTAATGTTTGGTGTTATTAGAACGATGTCATCAGCAAAGCGGAGGTGGTGTAGTTGCCGACCATCTATCTTCACTCCCATTCCTTCCCATTCTAATTGTCTCATGATGTTCTCGAGGGTGGCGCTGAAGAGTTTTGGTGAAAGCGTATCACCCTGTCGAACCCCTCTTTTGACATCAATGATCACTTTGTAGAATGGTGAGATCCTGGTGGTGAATCCGTAATATAGCTCATGAAGGATCTTGATGTATTGGGTTGGAACACCCTGTTTGACTAGGGCTTTGATGACTGCTTCAGTCTCCACAGAATCAAAAGGCTTTTGTAAATCAATGAACGTGAGACAGAGCGGCATCTTGTACTCCCTACAAACCTCAATGAGCTTAAGGTCGATTGTGCTAAATCCTTTCCGGAAGCCTGCTTGCTCGCATGGTTGTCCTTCATCTAGTGTTCTGCTAATCCTGTTCAGGATGACTCGTGTAAACAGCTTGTAGATGACGGACAACAGGCAGATGGGGCGATAGTTGCCAATGTCGTGAATGTCTCCCTTCTTGAACAGTAAAACTGTCCTGCTGGTTTTCCATTGGGAGGGCACCTTGCATTTGGACAGGTAGCATGTGAAGGGCCAAGCTAGTGTATTGATGAGTACTGATGGCAGATTCTTCAGGTGTTCGGGTTTGACTTTGTCTGGGCCTGGTGCTGTTCCCCTTCATTACCGGCTGAGATGACATGTCAGATTTCAGAAGGGAGAACGTTGGGAATGACATATCCATCTTGTGGAATTTGGTATGTGGGCAGGTGGATGTGGCTATCAAAGAGATTTGAGTGGAAGTCATGGATAATCTTCTCCATTGCCTTTCTGGAAGATGTGATAGATCCATCAGGGCGTCGGAGGGCAGTCATCTTTTTCTTATAGTTGGCGAAGGACAGGCGGGCAGTGCGAATGCTTTTACCCGGCTTCTGCTGCATCTTCCAGTATTTCTGCTCTTCTGTCTTTGAGGTCTTCTTTTTATCGCTTCTCTGCACCGTTGAGCAAACTTGGACGTTAGCATTTGGTCTCCTGAGGCTCGCGCCTTGCCACGTTGGCGAATGAGCTCAAGAGTTTCTGAAGACAAGCGTCCTTTTGTGTCTTTCTCTCTCTCTCTCTCTCTTGGCATTCTTCGCACAATCATGGAGGTGCTGAACCAGTCGGTTGTATTCTTCATCGATGTCGTCAATGACGGTATCTTCCCATGTTGCTGCAATGGTGCCAAAGAGTTCCAGTTGGTGGCCGTTCTGGGAGTTCTCTTCTTAAATTTTGCAGCCTTTTCTCCCCTGCGGGAAGTAGAATTTTGCATGAAGGAGACAGTGGTCCGATCCTGTTTGGAATTTGGGGACGACAGCAACATCGGTCAGACAAAACAGTCGATTGAAGATGATGTGGTCAATTTCATTTGCGGAATTGTCCACCAGGAGATTCCCAAGTCCAACGTTTTGCTTCAGCCTTCTGGAACTGTGGATTTCCCATGCATGGTCTTGGTGGACATGATGAACTCAGATAGTCTCTCACCCGGTTCATTCCATTCTAGGCCATGGGTCCTGATGTGGAGTTCTTCAGCCGATCTTCTCGGTCCTATCTTGGCATTAAAATCACCAACTATGATCTTGTAGAAGGTGTGATCTTTTTTTATAGAACTCCTCCAATTCCATGTAGAATTTCTCAATTTCATCTTCTTTGTATGTGGATGTTGGTGCGTAGACAATGAAGATAGAAATTGCTGGCAGTGGCCACATCTCTTCAAGTGTAATCGTCCTATCTGGTTTGTTAGGCATTCAAATGAATCAATGTTGATGGCCATGTTCGTGTTGACAAGGACACCAATGCCACCAATGCCTCTTTCATCGCATGTTCTAAGGAACAATTCTTCTCCGGTGTCAAATACAGCATGATGCGACTGGCGCTTCCTCGTCTCCTCGGGCATATCTCTTTGACTCCACCGTTCTCCCTGCATTAACATATGCCTCAGAGACCTGGGCCCTACGAAAGCAGGATGAGAATGCTATTCGGGTCTCCCAGAGAGGAATCAAAAGAGCTATGCTTGGAATTTCACGCCTCACTCAAGTGAGAGAAGGAATCCGGTGTTCTTATGTCAGTCGATATTCCAGAATCAGGGATGCTGTCTTGTTTGCCAAACCATCGAAAATCAGATGGGCTGGACATGTAATGCGATTTGGAGACAACCGCTGGACAAGAGCCTTTACCGACTGGATCCCACGGGATGTCAAAAGATCACGTGGCCGCCCACCTACAAGATGGTCAGACTTCCTTGTCAAGACCCTGAAGGAACAGTTTGAGGCTCTTCATATTCCTGAATCAACCAGATGCCATTGGGCTACAATGGCACGTGATAGGGTCCAATGGAAATGTTACTGGCGCCCGCTCGAGGAAATCGATGAATAACGGGATTCAAGTGATCAAGTGATCAAGTGAAACTTACAGCCAAAATCCTAGGCTTATGGGGTGCAGAAGGGCTTCCAAACAGTATTCAGGGAGACCTAGGGGCCACACCCAGCTAATTCAGTAAGTGGTTCAATGCAAGAACCTGAATATATGCTGCTTCTTGGGCCAAATTACTTGTGTCACCTTAGCAGAGCTCAGGAGTCCTGAGGGTCCCATCTGGCAAAGCTAAGGAACTTCGTAGTGATAAGGATAGAAGCTAATTCATGTGCATGTGATCTGAACCTTAACTCCTCTATGATCACCTGAGTCTCCCATTTACTATTTTATCTGTTTTTCTAGCTCTCTGTTCACTTCCCAAATCACTTACCATATATCTGTAGACAATAATGGCTTTTTATGTTTAAAAAAAATTAATACAATGCTCACAGTTTTTGTTTTGTTTTGCGACAATACCCAGTGATGATTGGGGCTTACTCCTGGCAGTGCTTGGGAATAATATGGGATGCTGGGTATCGAACCTGGGTTGGCTGCATGTAAGGCAAGCACCCTACCTGCTGTACCATCGTTTCACTCTGGTTTTGTTTTCTTCTGGGGTCATGGAAGGCAGTGCCAGGGTAGCTCTTGGGTGGTGTTCAGGAGACCATGCCATGCTGGGGATCGAATTTTGACATACTGCATGCAAAACATCTAGTGAACGCATTGAGATCTCTCTCTGCTCTAATTACCAGTATCACTATCACTATCATCCTGTTCACCATCGATTTATTTGATATGCCAAATACTAGTAACAATTATAGACCTCATTCGATGACCTGATGGAATGGTTTGAGGCTCTTTATGTTCCTGGAGCAAGCAGATGCCCTTGGGCTCTACTTGCATGAGACAGCACACATGGAGATGTTACTGGTGCCCGCTAGAGAATTACCAGTAATGACCAAGAATATTGTTCATTGTTTGCACTACTACATTACATACATTACCCCTTTATATTTTTATCTCAAGCCTGACCTAGGAAAAGGTCAACATATTGCAAATCACTGAGATGTTTCTTGCTGTTTTCCATTAGTAAATTAATCCTACTTCCTTTTCCCCATATAACTACTTTGTTGAAAAAAATGGAGTATACCTTATTTATCCAACTGAGAACACAACTTATTCCAGTTTATGGCAATTATGAATAATGTTGCTATAAACATTTAGACATAGTTTATTATTTGTACATTTATTTTCATTTATCTTGGGTATGTATGTAAGAGGGCTAGTGGGTGGAATATTTATACATTTAACTTTATAGATAACTATGAAACTATTTTTTTCCCAAATTGCTTTACTATTTTGCATTTCCATTAACAGTAAATGAGATTCTAGCTGTTTTGTATCTTCACAAGAACTTGGTATTATTATTATTGTTGTTGTTGTTATTATTATTAGTTTGGGGACTACACCTGTCATTTTTGACACGTGTAGTTCACAAACTAGGAGGAGAGACAGGCAAGAGACCCGGCCATGACTGTCCAGCTGTCTGGTCCATTACACACCTTGATGGGAAAGGGACAAAGTCCCTTGAGGGAGGTTGAGTACACGGAGCCTTGAGAAAAGACAAGCTCTCTGGGAGCCTCTGCAGAGAGATGATTCCTTTATTCCAGACAGGCTTAAGTTTATATACCTTAACAGAAGCAAGGGAACAAGGGAAAAACACATCCTGAGTAGGAGAGATGAAATTTCCCAAACCAGCCCACAAACAGTTAAAGAAGGTGATTTTTTAGTTAGAATCAGAACAGGGCGTTCTGGCTTTATATTCTCCTTATCAAGCAATTAGCCCACCCAATGGTCCCTGATGTGCTGGCACAAGGGCGGAATGTTGCTGCCAGCTGGTCTGCTGTCCGAGAAGGAAAGGGGGAGCTGGTTGCCTGGAAGTCAAGGAGGCCCCTGCCAGTGGAGTGGCCGCCTGCCACTTATCCACCCTAGGCCAGGTCTCAGGGGCTTTCCTCCACACCAGCTGTTTCTCCTAATCATTTCCTGCAGAGGCCCACTTGGACCCAGCGGTGCTCAGGGCTTACTCCTAGCTCTGTGCTCAGGAATCAGTTCTGAGTACTCAGGGGACCATATGAAATGCTGGGATGGAACCCGACTGGACATGTGCAGAGCAAAACTTTACCCACTTTCTATCTATCACTCCAGCTCTGGCATTAATTTCTTTTTTAAATTTTCAATTTCATTGATTTGCTATGTCTTAGTGCTGTCTCTGTGTAAGTTATAAGAACTTTTACCCCAGTGATTTCTTCTTGGAAATTTTTTAGTTTTATTTTTGGCATATGGATTTTGAATTTATTTTGCTATTTATTTATTTATTTATTTATTTATTTATTTTTTGCTTTTTGGGTCACACCCGGCGATGCTCAGGGGTTTCTCCTGGCTCTGCACTCAAGAATCACTCCTGGCGGTGCTCAGGGGGACCATATGGGATGCCGGGGATTGAACCTGGGCCGGCATGGACTGGCCACATGCAAGGCAAACGCCCTACCCACTGGGATATCTCTCCAGCCCTTTTGATATTTTTTTAAACATGGTGCAAGATAAGGGTTCATACTCATTTCATTTGAATTTGGATATATAATTGCATCTTTTGCTGTAATAGCTTCCATTTTCCATTGTATTTTACTAATACCTTTGTAAAAAGTTATGGACTTGCATGCTTCTGAACTCTGATTCAATTTCATTGAGCTATGTACTTGCCTTTAGGCCAATGATATACTTCCTTGATTACTGAAGCTTTATAATTAATCTTGAAATCAGGTAAAATTTGGAGTCTCCCAACTTTGACCTTGTTTTTTCAAAATTACTTTGTCTCTTCTGAGTCCTTTGAATGTTGTAATATGTTTTAAAATTAGCTTTTAAATTTTAACAAATACCCTGCTGGGATTTTGATTAGGATTGCTCTGAATCTCTAGATTAATTTTGGGATACAACACCTTAAGTAATATTGAATCTTCTGTTCTTTGGGAACTCTAGTTCTCTCTTTGTCTCCTTAAGTGTACTTTAAATCTATCAGCACTGTTTTGTAATTTTTAAAGTACCTATTTTTCACATTTCAGAACTTTATTTCATGATCCTTTACCATAATGTAAATGTTTCTTAGAATTCAGTTGGCAGTAATTTGTTTTTAATATAGAAACACAGTTGGGTTTCGTACATTGATTTTTATCTTATGACCTTGCTAAACTCACTTATTAGTTGTAGTAGCTTTGAGGGTATGCTCTGTGATTTCTCGCAGATGATTATGTCATTGAATACAGTTTTTTTTCATCTAGCTATATATCTCCTTCATTTAATCTTCTTTCTTTTTTTGTCTTTTATTTTTGGGTCAATCTGGCAATGCTCAGGGCTTACTCTTGGGCTCTGCACTCCGGGATCACTCCTAGCATAGTTTTGGGAACCATATGCGGTTCTGGGGATCAAACCCGGGTCAGCCATGTGCAAGCTGTGAGCACCCTACCAGAAGCACTATCTCTTTTAGTCCCTCTCAGGAAAGATTTTGCTTTGCTTTTGCTGATCTAGGGAGTTTATCTCTGTCTTTGTCACTTGCCGTTTTAGTTCTGATATCCTGTTGTTCTAATGGAGTGTATATTTTTTGGAACTTTGAGCTTCTTTTGGACTTTGAGAGATCTGACTTGATGCTCAATTTGAGAAAGTTCTGAGCCACACTTCAACCAAGATCTCTTTCCTAGTCTTTCCTCTCCTACTGACACAAATGCTGATGTGAATGCTGGTATTGATGTTCATCTATAGTTCTCGTGTGTTCTCTTCATTTTTATTCTTTCTGTTGTACTTTTCTTCTTTGTTAAGAGTCTCATACACATTAGTTCTAGCACACTTACCTGTTCCTTAATGTATTTAATTCCACTGCTGAGCCCCTCCAATGTGTGTTTAGTCCACCTACTCTGATCATAAGTCAAGTGATATTTTTTTATTGTTCTGAGCCACATCCAGTGAGCTCAGGTGATACTTCTGGTTCTTCACTATTCCTGTAGTGCATGGGGACCATATGGGATGAGGGGATTGAACCCAGTTGACCATGTGCAAGGCAAGTACTAGTTCTTCAAACTAGTTCATGATTTTTGCTTGTTTGTTGCTGTTTTTTTTTAGGCCACACCCTGTGATGCTCAGGACTTACTCCTGACTCAGCACTAAGAGATTACTCCTGAGAGCTCAGTGGATCATATGGGATGCCGGGATCGAACCATGATTGGCCACGTGCAAGGCAAGCACCTTACCCGCTGTACTATTGCTCCAACGCAGTCAAGTGATTTCTAATTTGTCTTTCCTCATACTTTCTCCTTGTTGAAGATCTCTATTGCTTTCCTCAATCCAGTGAACATCCTTCGTACTGTCATGCCACTGGAGTCTTCACCAGGGAGTTTAAAGTGCTCTTATGTTCTGTTCTTTCTGGGCTTTGCCCATTAATGAGTTCCTTGCTTCTTCATCCTGCCCAGGACACTTTGATCACTTGAAGTGAGTGGTTTTATGCACGTCTGTTGCAGTTCAGGGTTTATACTCACTAACTCCACTATGGCATTGAGTTTGTGTAATTCTGTATTGCTGTGGGGAATTCGTAGTCACTAATTTACTGTATTGGCTATACATCCTAATGACAGACCTCTGCTGCCTCCCAGAGTTCACAGCTGCCTGTCCACCACGTGGCTGTCGAGTCAATGTCCCTAAGTTTCAGAAGCAAATAGGGGCTCATGATGAGGAACACCTAAAAGTTCCTGTTTTCCTGAGTCTCTGGAGGCAAAAAATAAGTCTTTCTTGATTTTGGGTGGAGGCCTGCACTTGGTCAGATGCTAAGCTGAGGGTGTGACTTTTGCATTGCCTGGGTCTGACGGATGTCATTCACCCCATTTCCTGCTCATCCCTCATTCTCAACTGGCAACTCTCACTCTCAAAGTGAGAAATCAGATTTCCCTGAACGGTCAGAGTTCCCAGATGGATACATACTCTAACTACTAGACTTAGGTGCCTTTCTCGGTCTAGTTATTGTCTCTTGATCAGATTTTGGGGGATGAAGGGGTGGGAAGGGATCGGGGTGAACAACGTCCAGCAGTGCCCAGGACTTTCTCCTGGTTCTGAGCCCAAGGGTCACTCCTGGTGGGCTCAGGGGACATTATGGGTGCTGGAGATTGAACCAGGGGAAGCATGCAAGGCAAGCACAATAATCACTGTGCTATCACTCCGTTTCCACCTCTTAATCAGATTTTGAGGGTAGAGTTTTCAAGGCATGGATAAGAGGTCTTAATAGGCTTCCTCACTTCCATAGGACACAGTTCTGTGCCTTAGCAGTTCCTGATTTGCTTCTCACCCCTTCCTGGAGTTGTACTGCTTCTCTCACTCTGTGTTCATTCCCTGGTGGAGAATCTCCTGGAAGTGGTACAGGATATAACTATGAACTTTCTCTGTAGGGCCCCATGTCGAGTTGTATGTTTAATCCTGCTTTTTTTTATCACACACAGCGATGCTCAAGGATTATGCCTGGCTCTGCACTCAGAAATTACTCCTGGCATTGTTCAGGAGATCATATGGGATGACAGGGATGGAACCTGGGTTGGCCGTGAGCAAGGCAAAAACCCTGCCTGCTGTACTCCCTCTCTGGCCCCTTAATTCTGCTTTTCAATGAAAGTTTTGTCTTAGGATGTACTCTCAAGTTGCTTCATTTCTGTCCTCCAAATCCTACCTCCCACGAAGCAGTTTTGTGTAGGATTTGGACATCTTAGAACTAACAATTCTTTTATTTTTTTAATTCTTCCCCTGACCCCAGACTTACTTTTTTTTTAATTTATTTTTTTTCATCCAATGATTATCTTATTTTATTTTATTTTTTTAATTTTTTTTATTATACCACCGAGAAACATACAATTACAAAGGTGTTCATAATTGGTTCTTGGTAATACAGTATTCCAGCACCCATCCCTCCACCAGTGCCCCATTTCCACCACCAATGTACCCCACCCCCCTCCCCCAGGCCGCCTTAATAGCAGGTACCCCAGTTTCCTCTCTTTCTCTCTCTATCTCTCTCTCTGTATCTCTCTCCTCTTATTTTACACATTGTGGCTAGCCCTGCAGATATTTAAAGTTTATCACTTAAGTCTCTTTGTGTATATTCAGTGGTGAGTTTTAATCTGCCATTACCATTTCCCATATTTAGTAAAACACTGGTATCTATTTATATCCTATTAATGAATGCAGTCATTCTATATCTGTCCTTTTCCTTCTGACTAATTTCACTCTTGACAGGCACATTTTAAAACTTGGTTACTGTACAGCCTAGAACTGAACATTGAATGTAGGCAAAGGAATATGCATGATAACCCCTAAATGTATGTATTGCAAGCCACAATGTGTAAGAGAAGGGACAAAGAGAGAGAGACAGAGACAGAGAAGAGGCAAAGTGTCAAAGTGCCTGCCATAGAGGTAGACTAAGTGGTGGGAGAGAGTCAGGGGACATTGGTGGAGGGATGGGTGCTGGAACGCTGTATGACTGAAACCTAATCATGAACAGCTTGTAATTGTTTATTTCAGCATGGTATAATAAAATTTAAAAAAAGAAAAAAATTAGCCTTCTCATAGAAATGTTGTTGAGAAAACAGCAATAAACTCCATGAATCTAATTTAAAAAAATAAATAATACTTGGGTGTTTGAGGACAAATGGTGGAGGGAAGTCGACGCTGGTGGTGGGATCGGTGCTAGAACATCGTATGCCTAAAACTCAACTATGAATAATTTTGTAAGTCATAGTACCTTAATAAAAACACTTTTTTGGGATGATTT
Source organism: Cryptotis parvus (assembly GCA_021461705.1). Taxonomy (NCBI): domain Eukaryota; kingdom Metazoa; phylum Chordata; class Mammalia; order Eulipotyphla; family Soricidae; genus Cryptotis; species Cryptotis parvus. The sequence goes on along the minus strand of JAJIBD010002497.1, from coordinate 146,537 downwards.
TAGGGAGTTTTGTGAGAGACAGATGAAGACCACTCAGAGGGGCTTAATTAGGAGTCTATCACAGAAACGGGTGACCCTGAACAGACTAGTGGCCCCCAAATTTATGGCCCAGAGGATAGACAGGGATGAGTTTATAAAAGCAAAATTCACATTCTGGTTAAACAATAGATACTGAGTAAGGGATGGCAGGAGCCGTGATCGACAAAGCAAATGAGAGAAGTAAAATGACTAGTTCGGTGGCAAAACTGGGTAAAAGTCAGATCAACTGATCTGCGGTTATGAAGGAAAATCATGATGGTGGGGGTAAGGATTCTGGGAGCTGAACAGTTGTTTATGGACTATACTTGTAAATGGGACACACCTGACCCCTGAAACAATGGAAACACCTTCACGTCATGCTGTCAGGCTAGCAGGGGAATTAAGATGGACTCCCTTATGCCAGGAGCCCTTAACTCATTTAACAGGAAGCGTTTGGGGCAATGTGTTGGCCCCAAGCTTCTGAAAGATATTTGAAATACTTTTCCCTTTGATGCATGGATGGCAATAAACCTTTAGACACTGAGGGGAAAAAAAGCTTCTTTCTAAATACATTATTTTAGGGCCATTATAGTAATATGATAGCAAACAAATTGCAAAAAACAAAAATGTAGTTCTTCTCTTCTTCCTATTACTATTAATCTTTAAGAGGGGAGGAGAGTAATAGCTAAAAGCCTCCAAGACTGGTTTTACTCCTACTCTGTATACTTTCGATGGCTCGTGCCACGGCAAATAATCAAAGATTCAGCAGCAGCTGCACCACCTTAGAGGTTTTTTTGTTGTTGTTGTTAGAGAGGTATATTTATTTTTTTTATTTATTTACTTATTTTTTGACAATCACAAAAATAGTCATGTTTAGGTTTCAGTCATACAGTGTTCCAGCACCCATCCCTCCACCAGTGCCCACCTCCCACCTCCCACCAATGTCCCAGATAACCTCCCCCCTCCCCCTAGCCTGCCTCCGTGGCATGTTCTCCATCTCTTTTCTCTCTCTCTCTCTCTCTCTCTCTCTCGCTCTTCCCTCTCTTACATGTTGTGGATTGTAATAGACTTTTAACAATCATTGGTCCACTGTTCTTTTCTCTGTCTTACCTAACCTCTGCTCCCACACACTTGTGGTAGTTTCCACCTTTGGCAAGACCTCCTGATCCACATTTCTCCTGACCTTGGATATTGGTATCATAATATGTATATATATGTATATATGTATATATATTTATGTCATGCAAATAAATGCAGTCATTCTATATCTGTCTCTCTCCTTCTGGCTAATTTCACTCAACATGATCCTCTCTATGTCTATCCATTTATAGGCAAATTTCATAACTTCATTTTCCTAACTGCTGCATAGTATTCCATTGTGTAGATGTACCAAAGTTTCTTTATCCAGTTATCAGCTTTCGGGCACTCTGGTTGTTTTCAGATTCTGGCTATTGTGAATAATGCTGCTATGAATATACTCCCTTTTGACCCAGCCATACCTTAAAGTTTTTAATGAAGCAAATTTGTCTTCTATATGCACATTAAACCAACTGTGATTTAAAAAATTCTCTGATAACTCTGAAGCTTACTCAAATGTGGAACACTGGCTGGATTGGTAGGATGTGGGGTTACTGGAAACAGAATTAAAGTCCTGTAGTGCTGGAGCTGTAATGCAGCAGCTAGAGGACATTTGCTTTGCATATGTCCAACCCGGGTTCAATCCCTGGCACCCAAGTTGGTCCCCCAAGACCTGAGCACAGCTGAGTATAACCTCCAAAATAAAACAAAATAGAAAAGAAAGTACTGTTTTAAAATGGAGACTGGTTCCCTTCTATTAATATAAAATATACCTTATTATCAGCTACAATCCTGATCATAGGAAAAAGCTCAGATTTGTCTGGGCAGAGTATGCTCAACAATGCCCTCTCTTTTTCTTTCTCCCATACTTCTGCCATCTGCATAAAGTGACTCACAGGGATAAAAAAAGACTTTGCAGGGAGGATAGAGATATCTGTTTCAAAACCAGATATACAAGAATCTGGCTGCTGTGTTTATCCTTTAAGTTTCTAAACAACTAGGAAATTGAACTGCCAAATGACGACTGAATATTCTTTTAGATTGCCCAAACAGAATAGGGTTATTTCTCTATTTCTTGCTACAACCTTTCTCTCATATTCTTGACATTACTAGACAAATATAATTTATATTTTTGAAATATAAAAGATATTCTATTTGAATATATAAATTCAAACAAAACTTATTTATTACTTATCAAATATAAATAAGTAAATAGTTCCCCAACTTTACTAAGAAAGGGAAAGATGAGCCACGCTAATGACTTTTAATGCCTTTCTCGGCTTTTCCCTAACTCAGAGGCCATCATTATTCCCTTTAACTTCGCCTCATATTTTATTACTCTATATTGTCTTCTAAAAGCCATTGTGTTCTTCCATTGTGAAACATTGCATCAGTATGCTCATAAATTAAGTCAAAGGAGTTTAAAGATCAGAGGCCTCTAATTTAGGAAGATAATCTGAGAGCAAAATAAATAGAGGATGATTAATTCTTGCAGACATTTGCAGCTTAAATAGCCTAAAAACAATGACAGGTTATTTGTGACTCAGATGATGTTATGCTCTTTAGTAGGCAAATAATAGATTTGAAATAATGTTAGAATACAACTTTAATAAAAGAATGAAGTGTTGTATGCTATCTTTTTATAATAAAACACTAGAATATGAATTTCAATCTCATTTATTCTGGATAGTGGGGAATATATTTTGTTCCTTATTATAATTATTAATGTGATAACCCTAATTATATTACATAGTAATCTGGATGCTCAGAATAGAAAATGATCTTACTCACTTATTTTTTTATTCTATAGAAATTGCTTTTACTGTTATAAAAGGATGGGAATTTTTTGTGACTTGTTAAATCCTGTAACTGTATCTGAAACAGCATCATGGATCTGAAAATGTTTATTAGTGACATTTTATTAATAACATATTTTTTAAATCAATCTGTGTTTCAATAAACTGCCAAATATTTGAATCCTGCTGAATTCAATCTGCTTACAAAATGTAAGAGGTATGTGATATATATATCACATAAACATCATATATATGCACATGTTTACATATATGCACACACATATATACATACCTGTTTTATATAAAATATGTAATATATTATATATAATGTGAGGGGTTTGTAATTCTGTCCTACTAGCAAGCTAAGCTAATCAGCCATATAAGACCTCTGGGCTTTATTACTCGGCATAACAAGAGACATTAATTATGTGAATCAACTTCCCCATCTACTCCAAGTCTCATGGGGGCTATGGGGAGTGTTGTAAATGGGTGAAGTACACCATGTGCATTTGTGTTAGAAAGAACCCACCCCTTGAATCTTCTGAAGAGACAGCTGCACAACATTTGCTCCACAGAGAGGAATATTTATTTTTATGAGCAGAAAACAAATAACCCACTGTCTCAGAAGAGATCTCTGTCCCCTATCTTTCAGGACTCTTTGTTATATTGACAGCATTAGAAGGATCACCTAAGAATGTGCAGAGATTCCTTGAGGAATTATAGCTCAACATTAAATACCTATTAAATTATATTCTGTAGTGTGATAAGAAGAAAGGATTGAGAGTGTGGTTCAGTGGCCAATACGGGGACAGAAAGAAAGACAGAGAGAATATAAATGATGTCTTGAGGTTAAGAAATACACTATTTGGGCTGGAGCGATAGCCCAGTGGGTAGGGCGTTTGCCTTGCATGCCGCCGGCCTGTGCCGGCTCGGGTTTGATCCTCCGCATCCCATATGGTCCTCGGAGCACCGCCAGGAGTAATTCCTGAGTGCAGAGCCAGGAGTAACCCAAAAGACAAACAAACAAACAAAAAAAAAGAAATACAATATTTTGGGCATGATTATTTTGGGGGAAATTACCCATATGGAGTCTCAATTCTAATCCTGCTATTAGCAGGTGTGTGGTTTTTATCATTTTTGGGGGGCAGTACTGCGTCTCATTTTTCTTACATGTAAGATGAATATAATATCTATCTTCTAGGATTTCTTTGAAGATTAAATCAAATAAATATACAGCAGAGTATTTGTTGGCTGATTTAATGTATTAAAATGATAATAAAAACTTTCATCCTTAAGAGCACTATTCATTAATCAATTAATTAATTGATAAATTAATTTTGCCTTTTTGGGTCACACCTGGCAACACTCAGGGTTACTCCTGGCTCTTCGCTCAGGAGTTGCTCCTGGCAGAAGAGCACTAATATTTTAAAAGGAGTAAAATAAGAGAAGATTCTGTTTTTAACATAACTCAGTTTATCATTGAAGAAGGAAACTCCAGTCATGACACAGCACTGCTACTAGATGAGCTTGAGCCTTGACATCAACTAGTGGCAAGAGGTTTCTGTGTATGATTTGTACTCAAGGTCACTTGATCACTTGAATCCAGTTATTCATCGATTTGCTCGAGCAGGCGCCAGTAACATTTCCATTGGACCTTATCACGTGCTAATGTAGCCCAATGGCATCTGGTTGATTCAGGAATATGAAGAGCCTCAAACCGTTCCTTCAGGGTCTTGACAAGGAAGTCTGACCATCTTGTAGGTGGGCGGCCACGTGATCTTTTGACTGTCTGTACTTTCAATGCACGTACACTGGCATCGGAAGCATATATTGAGGATCTGATGCTGCAAGCAAAAAAAGATCAAATACGACATCATTGGTCTGACTGAGACGAGGAGGCGTCAGTTGCATCATGCTGTATTTGACACTGGAGAAGAATTGTTTCTTGGAACATGCGACGAAAGAGGCATCGGTGGCGTTGGTGTCCTTGTCAACACGAACATGGCCGTAAACATTGATTCATTTGAATGCCTTACAAACCGAATAGGACGATTACACTTGAAGAGATGTGGCCCACTGCCAGCAATATCTATATTCATTGTCTACGCACCAACATCCACATACAAAAAAAAAAAGATCACGTACTCAAAGTATTTATTATTAATTATTTTCTTGGTCTCTGTTTGGGGCCATATCAACAGTGATCAGACACCACTTTTCAGGGGTTCCTCCTGGAAGCTCTTGGGGCGATGTGATGCTAGGGAATAAATCCTGGCCTGTGTATACAAATATAAAAATGTACACTAACACTTTGAAGAGTCTCATGACCCTTTTCCTCTTGTCAATCAAGTGTTAAATGTACTAAATACTTCAAAATGGTGGCCTGTCCTTAACAGTGATTGATAATCCTATAAACTATTGAAAAATGTTTAATTTTCCTATATGTCTATTTTACACTAGTACCAATTATTGGTGTGTAAAATTTAAAATGATAAAGCATGAGTCTTCAAATGTTGTTAATTTTTCATTCAGGATTTTATTTTTTTTGTTTATGTAGGATCTTTAGTGGTTTCCTTGGAATTTTGCTTTTGTGAGGAATGTCATTAGAATTCTAACATCATTAGAATTTCTGTAGGGTTTGTTTTATCTATAAAAAACTTGTGTAGTAAGAGCACTTTAGCAGTGTTTATTATTATAGTCCATGAAAAGAATGTCATCATTTATTTGTATCATTGTCATCAATGTCTTATTACTGTGTAAATATTTCACTTTTTACTTTAGATTTATTTTTTTCCCTTTTTATTTTTTATTTTTTTAAGTATTTTATTATACCACCATGAGATACACAATCACAAAAGATACACGATTAAAAGGCTCATACCTGGGTTTTGGTCATACAGTGTTCCAGCACCCATCCCTCCACCAGTGCCCATCTTCCACCACCAATTACCGGGTTCCCTCCCCCATCCCCCAGCCCGCCTCCATGGCAGGTTCCCCATTTCTTTCTCTTTTTCTCTCTCTCTCCCTTCCTTCCTCTCCAGACTATGGACTACAGAACATACATTAAAGGGTTGTCATGTGTGTCCTTTTGCCTGTATTTAATGCTCAGTTCTAGCTTGGCACTAGTACCCTCGACAATTGTCAGCACACTGTTCCATTTTCTGTCTTACCCAGCCTCTAACTCTCACATGTTTGCGACAATTTCCACCCTTGACAAGACCTCCTGATACAAGGTCATGTTTCACTTGATCTTGGATATTGGCATCACAATATGCACATATATATCTTGTGGATGTGGGGAAAAGGGAACACTCATCCATTGTTGGTGGGAATGCTGGCTGGTACAGCCTTTCTGGAAAACAATATGGACATTCCTCCAAAGACTAGAAATTGAACTCCCATTTGACCCAGCCATACCACTCCTGGGAATCTACTCTGGGAAGCCAAAAATACGCAGCGGAAATACCATTCCTACTTTTATGTTCATAGCAGCATTATTCACAATAGCCAGAATCTGGAAACAACCAGAGTGCCCGAGAATCGATGACTGGATAAAGAAGCTTGGTACATCTACACAATGGAATACTATGCAGTTGTTAGGAAAAATGAAGTTATAAAGTTTGCCTATAAATGGATGGACATGGAGAAGATTATGTTGAGTGAAATTAGCCAGAAGGAGAGAGACAGATACAGAATGACTGCATTTATTTGCATGGCATAGATATATATATATATTTGTGCATATTGTGATGCCAATATCCAAGATCAAGTGATACACTAGATTTATTACTATGTTATTGTGAAGCTATTGTAAATAGATTCATTTCCTTACTGTTTCTAATACTTTTTAAAATCAGCATAAAAGCTTCTGATTTTGAAAGTTAATTTTATATCTACAACTTCATTGAATTTGATTATTTTTTTTATGTTTTCATTTTTATTCAGCTATTTTTTTTTTAATTTTTTAATTTTTCTTTACAATTAAAAGTTTAATTATAGTTCTTTATAGTTTGAAGTCTTTAAAATTTTCTCTAAATAAGTTAATCTTACTTTACTATTTAAATGTCCAAAATGCGATTTTCTTGTCTAATCTTTCTGCCTAGGACTTTCAACAGTGCAATGCATAAGAAAGAACTTATCCTTTATCTATTCAATCATTTTCTCAGAATTTTCTCTAGAAAATATCAAAGAGACTAGGGAACTGAGATAAAAGCACAAATTAATGCTAAGCACAAATGGACATTTATAACTTCACTTTGAAGAAGATTTTTGATGAAACAATATAGTCTCCCTCTGAATTCAATGTTCTCTGCTTCATTGGCAGAAAATAAGAAACCTCCATTTGAAATTCCACATCACTTTTCTCATTCATTTCACGGAAGATCTTGACTGTATATGGTGTATGATTCCTTAGACTAATAAACCAGTTGGTTTCATCCATTATTTTTCCAGCATAATATTGTCTCTAAGATTACTGATACTGCTTTCTACACTGTAGATGATTTGAGTCCTGAACTCACTTAAACCTGAGTACCAATTTTCCAATTTTCTACCCTCTTTTATATTGTTTTGGTGTTTGACTACTATAAGGTTAAGTTACTCATCCATTTTTATGGTGTGCAATCTAATCTCTACTTTAAGTATCATTTAGTTTAGGAATGGAAAATATATACTAGAACACCTAGTTATTACAACACAATCTTTTTTCAATTGAAACTCTTTAGCAGATTTAGGAAGCTCTAGATAGCAAACCTATTTCAAAATATATCGCTGGTATTGGAATTTTATTCACCTTTTTCTGTTTGGAAATGCTTTAAGCCTAGTGTTTGCCGAACCTAAAAAAATAAGTTGAAATGTTTCCTTTCTTTTTATATAATAGTAAAAATATCTAGTGTGACCATTAGTGAGGGGCTGCTCCTGAGGTCTAGGCTCTAATCTAACACTCATTTGTTCTGAAAATAGGAAAGTTATTAGTTCTTCTTGATCCAAATTTCCCAAAAAATTAAATTAATACCAGTTGCTCCATATCATTATGCATTTTAATATCAATTTACAAGTTAGGGCAATGATTAAGAATGAACAAATTCTATACTAATAAAGTAGCAGGGGTTAAACATATATTGTTTGACTAATTCACTAGTAACTTCATTAGCAAATATTATGACATAGCAATAGTATATATTTTTCTGATCCCCCAGCTTTTTGATGCAGCTAGTTATATTAATGTCATTGTCATAATGCATATTATCTCTTTGTATCTGTTTTATCTTTCAGGAAGTTAGCTTCCAGAGAGTAGTTTCACTTATTTTACTTCATTTTGGTGATGGTGAATATTCCAGAGATTGATTCCAAGGCTTCAGATATGTGAGGTATTTGCTGGAGAGTAAGCTTATTCCTAAACCCATAATTTAAAAAAATGTAACATAAAATCTTGAGGCTTTGCTACCATAACAGTAAAACTGATATTATGATTTTCCATATGAAAGATTAGGTGCTTTATATAATATATACTTTACAATATCAAATTAGATTTTAACTTTTTTAGGAGATAGCTTAAAACTTTTGCACAAAGTTTTGGAGAATCCTCTACCTTATAATAAATATAGAACTATCTCCCTAAACATTGGATATTGAAATAAATAACTAATCTTAAAATACGTCCAGAACACTATCCATGACAAAGTAGCTTAGCTACTCTCTACAAAAAGACTAGTAGTAGTTTTGTATTTTGTAATTATATTTATTATTTACAATATCACCAATATCATAATTTTATATATGCATTAAGATGTAAAGATTCCTCCCAAGTACCCTCCCAAAACCCTCAAACCTCTTCCCCTTTAGCATCCTCAGACTATCATTCACTGTCTACTTAGGGTTTATTTCCATTAGGGATTGCCTAATCTCTTACATTTTTTAAATACTCCATATATTAGCAAAATCATCTGTTATTTGACTTTTACTTTATGATTCATTTAGCATGACACCCTCCAATTCCATCCAAATTAAAGCAAACTGTAAGATTTCTTCTTTTTCTCATAGCTAGGCCATATATGTACACCACAATTTCTTTATCCACTCATCTGGTGTTGAACACGTGGCTTCTTTCCAGATCTTTGTATTACAAATAAGGCTGCAATGAAAATAGGCACGCATATGTTCGTTTGAATTAATGTGTTTTTTGTTATTGGGATAGATGCCCAGGAGTGGTATTTGCAGGGTCATATGAAAGCTCTATTATTAACATTTGAGCCATCCCCAAACCATTTTTCAAGGCACAACAAATAGTCTCACCCACCATGAATGAGGGGTTTTTTTTTTCATCATTTCCTGCTGGCACTTGTTTCTAGTCTTTTTATATAGAACATTCTCAGTGTTAAGAGGTGACACCTCACTGACATTTTAATTTCATTTCCTGATACTGGCGATGAACATTTTTTCATAGACCCATTTGCCACCTTTGTGTTATCTTTGAGGAAGTGTACATGTCCTCTTCCCATTTTTTGATGGGGTTGTTTGCTTTGTGTGGTTGTCAGGCTCTGATGGTGCTTTATGCATTTTGATATTAACCCTTTTATATGTGATGTGTTAAAATTTTCTGTCAATTAGTGGGGAGTCTTTGTAGGCTTCATTTCTTTCACAGTGCAGAACTTCTCAGTTTTTTTCTTTCTTTTTTTTAAAATTAAGTCACCATGCCGTACAAGTTATAAGATTGTTCATAATCATAGTTTATTTTAATCACATTTGTTTAATTTTGCTTTTGTTTTCTTTGCCAATGGGACTGTATAATTGAAGACTCCGCCAAGGTCAATATCTCAGAGGGTTCTATGATATTTTCCTTAATATAATTCACAGAAGCAAATTTGATATCAAAGTCTTCGAGCACCGCCAGGAGTGGTTCCTGAGGTCAGAGCCAGGAGAAACCCCTGAGCATTGCCGGGTGTGACCAAAATATAAAAAAGCAAAAAAAATATTTACTTTTGCATGTGATTTCCAGCTTTCCCAGAACCATTTGTGGGAGAGAATTTCCTTTTGGGGGGCCAACCTGGTGATGCTACTGGCTCTGCACTCAGGTATCACTGCTGAGGGCTTGGAAGTCATATAAAATATCAGAGACCAAAACTGGATCAGCTGCATGCAAGGCAAATGCCCTACCTGCTGCACTATTGCTCCATCCTCTAGGGGAGAGAATTTATTTTTTGGTGGGAGTGGGGTGGGGGTCACACCCAGCAATGCTAGCGGGTTACTCCTGGCTCTGTATCAGGAATTACTCCTGGCAATGCTTGGTGGACCATATGGGGCACCAATAATTGAATTCAGGTCAGCCTTGTGTACCTAGCCTCATAAATTCATGTCCATACTTCTGAGGGCTTATGCTTGGACACAGTTCTATTCTGTTGATCTCTTTATGTGATATATCCTATGAAAAGATTACCTATCTGTTGAAGAGACGTTTATTGTTATGCCTTATGTACCCAGATACTTTGTTATAGATTAATTGTCCATACATCAGAGGATTTAACTCTGGACACTAAATTGTGTTGTGTTCTTCTGGAAATCTATCAAAAATTTAGAGTTTTGATCACTACAACTTTGTAGTATAATTTGAATTCAGGAAATGCAATTCCTCCATATTTTTTTCAGTGAATTTTTTTTGCTATCTGGGGAAATTTTTTATTACATATCAATTTTAGTAGGATTTATACTAAGTACTTGAAGAATGCCAATGACAATTTAATGGGAATTGCACTGAATCTGTATAGTGCTCTGGGTAGGATGGTCATTTTGACTTGTTAATTCTTCCAATTAATTATTATGGAATACTTTCCCATTTCTTGGTTAATGTTCTTCTTTATTTCAACAGTGACTTATAGTTTCTACTATATAAATCATATCCCTTGATAAGTAATTTCTTTGGTATTTCATGTTTTCATGAACTATTTTAAATGAGATTATATTTTTGGTTCTTTCTCTTCTAGTTCATAATTTGCATATAGAGGTGCAAGTTATTTTTGTGTATTGATTTGGTATTTATTCTGCTACTTTGCTATATTTGTTTATTATTTCTAAGTAGGTCGTTGTTGTTGTTAGAGTCTTTAGGATTTTCTATGTATATAATCATTGCACCTGCAAATAGTAACAGTTCAACTTCTTTTACAACTTGGATAACTATGGTGTATTTTTATTACCTGATCTCTGCAATGAGAATTTTTAAAGTTACACTGAATGACTCACAGACATGGCACAGACCTGCTGCTGGCTCTCCCTGTGCCCAGCCGCTCACGAGGCGCCCAGGAGGGATGGCGGGCTCTAGCCCTGGCCCGCCACCCAGCAGAGCCTCACAACAAGCCAGATGACCTCCCACTCCATGAGGGCCGCCATTTTCCACATCCGACTTCCCTCTCGTCAGAACTCCACCCAGCAGAAGATCCTATTACAGCCCAGCTCCTGTGGCTGCTTGCGGCCTCGCGGTTCATCAATAAATGCTGGATTTAGAGGTGACTACAAGAGTATGCCCCCCGCACAGCTAGCCTGGCAAGCGTACCCTTGTCGTATATGATATGCCAAATACCAGTGACAATTATATCAGGTCATTCCCATGACCTAATATAATGGTTTGAGGCTTTTAAGTTCCTGGTGCAAGCAGATGCCCTTGGGCTCTACTAGCATGAGACAGGACATGTGGAGATGTTATTGGTGCCCACTCGATCAAATCGATAATGAACCGGAAGACAGTGATACAGTGATACACTGAATATTTAATGTAGGCTTTCATTTCATTCATTTGCTATTGGACCTCATTCCCACGACCTGAACAAATGGTTTGAAGCTCTTAGTGTTCCTGTATGAGCAGATACCCTAGGGCTACACTAGCATACATCAGGGAAGAATAGAGACGTTACTTGTGCCTGCTCAAGCAAATTGATGAACAACAGGAAAACAAGTATTACAAGTATTACACTGCGTAAGTCTAAAAGATAAATACCAGATGATTTCACTCTTTTATTTCTACTGAAGATCATTTCTTGTTGGTTTTTGTTTGCACTGATGTTCATTAGGAATACAGGTTTGTAATGATCTTTCTGAGTGATATCTCTCTCTATTTTTGGTATTATAATAATATTGAGCAGTTGTTAGGCAGGATTCCTGTGTCGTCAATGGTGTAGAAAAGCTTGAGGAGTATATTTTTTGACATTTTGGTAGAACTGACTAATGAACTTCTCTGTTTGTTTGGGGGGAGATTTTAAATTATTGTTTTAATTTCCTTTCTAATGATTGATCTGTTTATCTATTCTACTTCATCCTGATTCAATTTTGAGAGGTTGCATGATTTTTAGAATTCACCCATTTCTTTTGGTTCTCCAACTTATTGGTTTATAGTTGTTCACAGTAACCTCTTGTGACCTTTTATATTCCCGAGGAAACACTTGCAACTTCTCCCCCTTTCATCTCTGACCAAATTTCTTTGGATTTTATCTCTTTCTACCTTTGTGAGTCTAGTTTAGGGTTTGTAAATCTTGCTTATTCATTGGGGTGGCTCGGGGCAGGAAGCTACTGATTTGATTGATCATTTGAATGGTTTTCTTAATTTCTGCATCACTGGCTTCTGCTCTACTCTACCCCCTATCTTTATGGAGGCACAATAATTAAAAAAGCTGTGAATAATAAAGTTTCATGCATATAACACTGCATTGCCACACCCACCATCAGTGTATATCAGTGGTTGCATCCCTTCGCCAACAAGTTTCTACTTCCTTCCTTCCTTCCTTCCTTCCCTTCCTTCCTTCCCCTTCCTTTCCTTCCTTCCCTTCCTTCCTTCCTTCCCCTTCCTTCCTTCCTTCCTTCCTTCCCTCCTTCCCTTCCTTCCTTCCTTCCTTCCTTCCTTCCCTCCTTCCTTCCTTCCTTCCCTCCTTCCTTCCCTCCTTCCTTCCCTCCTCCCTCCCTCTTCCCTCCTCCCTCCCTCCTTCCCTCCCTCCTTCCTTACTTCCTTCCTTCCCTCCTTCCTTCCTTCCTTCCTTCCTTCCTTCCTTCCTTCCTTCCTTCCTTCCTTCCTTCCTTCCTTCCTTCCTTCCTTCCTTCCTTCCTTCCTTCCTTCCTTCCTTCCTTCCTTCCTTCCTTCCTTCCCCTCTCTCTCTCCCTCCTTCCCTCCTTCCTTCCCCTCCCTCCCTCCATCCTTCTTTCCTTCCTTCCTTCTACCTGAAATTTGTTTTTATTCTCTTTCTTGGTTTTTAAGTTGTGAGGTTAAGTCATTGATTCAAACTTTTGTTTTTGTTTTCTGAGGACCACACAAAGTGGTGCTCAGGGCTTACTCCTGGCTTTGTGCTTAGGGATCACTACTGGTCAGCTCAGGGAAACATATGGGGTGCCAGGGATCAAATTCAGGTTGGCACAGGTAAGGCACACACCCAACCAATTTTACAATCACTCCAGTCCCTTGGTTTGACCTTTTTCTTCTTTTCTGATATAAGCCTGTACTGCTATGAACTTCCCCCTTCTAACTTAATATTGCTTTTGCTGCTGTATCCCATAGGTTCTGATACTATATGTTTTCATTCCCATTCATTACTAGGAGTCTTTGATCTAAATTTTATTTATAATGTATTGTTTAGTCTCCAAATGTTGGAGATTTTTGCACTTTCCTTTTTGTGATTTATTTTTACCTTCACAGCACTGTGGTCTGAAAAGATACTTGACAGTATTTCTATTTTTGTGACTTTGTGGATATTTTAATAGTGCTCCAACACGTGACCTGTCCTGGATAATGTTCCATGTCTCTGTCTGTTTTTTGTATGAGGATAATATTGATCTCACAGAAACTTTTTAAAAGAGTTCTCTTCCACTTTCTGGAAGAATTTGAGAAGGGTAGGTAGAAAGTCCTCTCAGAAGGTTTGGAAAAGGTCCTAATGAACCATCTGGCATTAGGTGCCATCCAAGATAGTGTTCTTGTCTTTCAGTAAGGTTTTATTTTAATTGTCTAAATTTTTTGACAGAAATAAGTTTATTTAAATTTTAGCTCAGTAGAAGAGAATTTTTTTTGGTCCTAGGCCTCACAACATTTTCTGAATCCCTACAAAAAGAAAGTAGTTGATAGAAATTATGATCTCAGGGAAGCAGGCCATGTATATTCCAGTGAGGGCTGGGAGTGAAGGATGGCACTTGTGAAACACACGTAACAGCCACATTCCAGATGCTCCTGTACACTAAGAGGCTGAGATTTAATTAGAAGATTTACAGTGTTTACCTCCTCCATTGCCTATCTTCATTCCAACAAGTCTCTAGCGTAATGTAGTGACATACAATCAGAGGGACACTTTCTCTAATGTGAGTGTAAAGGAAGCAGGGGTGGGGTAAGATGGTGTGTGGGCGATGGCAGGTGGAGAATGAGAAGAATTTTAAATCACTTGCTGGCATTATACACCGTGCAACTCCCTGCAGGATTAATTAATACACTCACAATAAAAGTCTACTGTAACTTAAATCTCAGTACAATATGTTAAGCTTTTACTAAAATTTGGGACATAATCAAACCACAGTGTGAAAGGTAAAACAGGCAATATGGTTAGACCAACATATTAAAATTATCCAAGTATGTAATATAGCTATGACTAATTTGCAAGGATTAATAACAAAATAATTAGAAAACATACAAGAATAGATGAATAACACAATACATTTAAAAACTAGTAACAGAAATGCTATCCAAAACTAATGTAATTCATGTACACATTAATACATTTGACATGCCTAAAGAAATAAACAATGAAGTAGAAGATGAAACAATAGAACCTTAGTAAAGTTAGAAAAAATATAATAAAAGCAAAGCAAGACCATATCATCAAGAATGGAGGAACACTGCTAAAAGATGAAGTATATGTTTACTAAACAAATCTAAACCACATCCTATCACTAAACCACATCGTAGCCTATATTCATTTAGAGAAAACAGACTTAATAATGGACTTCATAATAATGCCTGCTATAGAGGCAGGCTAGGAGGGGAAGGGAATTTGGGAGACATTGGTGGTGCGAATAGAGCACTGATGGGGGAGGGAATTTGCGGACATTGGTGGTGGGAATAGGGCACTGGACAGGTATTGGAAAAATGTATGACTGAAACCAAATCATGAACATCTTTTTAATTGTATATCGCAGGGTGGTAAAATAAAAAAAATTTTGGGTGGTTGGAATACACTGGTGGTAGGAGTGGTGTTGAGTTATAATTTTTCTAGAAACAGTATTATGAAAACCTTTTTACTTTGCAAATCACAGTTTGAATAAAAATGGAAAATAAATAAATAAATAAATATAAAGATAAAACATAATGGACTTCAAGGATGTTTTAACTAAAGTCTGCAGCATGAAAGGCAAGCACCCTACTACTTGCTGTATTATCTCCCCAACCCTATTTAAATATTTTAGTGCCTATCAGTCAATAATCAATATCAAACAGACAAATAACAGGTATATAGTTCACCTGAAATTTACTGTGTGTCATTGATGTAACTAGCATTATAGAATATTGCATTCAGTGATAATAGAATGCAAATTCTTCTTAGGTTCATATAAAACATTATCAATCTATAATACAATCTGAGTTTTGAAATGAACTGTGTACAACATTGAGAAGAAAAGAATAGAAATCATACAAATTATGTTAGCAAACCATAACATAATTATTTTATAAATAAATAAGATCAGAAAGACTATAAGATCCCCATAATTTTGAAAATTAAACAAAAAACAATTCCTAAAACTAATGATTTATGAAGACTCAAAACTTATAAAAGTATTTTTAGTTAAATATAAGTGAACATATAATTTATCAAAATATGTAAAGAGTATGAAGCAGGAACTCAGAAAAGTTTTGTAGCATCAAATGTGCGAGATGAGAGCAAAATTTGATAAACTGTCCAAAGAAATATCACAGTGGGTAGGGTGCTTGCCTTGCATGTGGCCAACCTGGCTTTCATTCCCAGCATCTCGGAACGACCTGATGAGCAAGCACTGCCAGGAGTTAAGTCTGGTCCTGAGTGTAGAACCAGGAGGTACTGAAGTTACCCCGAACGTTGCCGGGGGTATCCCAAAAGTCAAGACAATAGACAAGAGGAAAAGTAAAAAGAAAATTAATAACCTAAGCTCCTGCACTTGAGAAGTATAGAAAGAACATTTTATTTAGTTTATGTTAGAACATACTCTATCTAATGATGCTTAGGGTCTGTCCTGAGTCATTGCTCTTCACTCTTGGAGTCCTTGGGGGACCTTGACGTTTTGGGCTCTACAAGCAACACAAGCACACAGCTCACTGAGCTATCTTCTCAGAGATAGAGAACATGTGTTTTAAGACTGAAATATAGATAACAAAATACAAGAAAAATGAGGAGAGTGGTAAATGAAACTGAAATCACAAAAAAAAACCAAAACCCGGCACTGTTTCATTGTAATAATTGAAGAGATTGATAAAAATCTAGTGATTCTAACCAAAAAAAGGACACCAATTAGCAGTACAAAAGAGGAAAAAATATCATTTAGAGTTATTTGGCATCATTAAGATTTCATGCATGATAAGAAATATTTAAAAGCTTTAATATTCTTCCTTTCTTTTTCTTTTCTCTTTCTCCCTTCCTTCTGTTTCTCTCTCTTTCTTTCTCTCTCCCTTCCTTCTGTTTCTCTCTCTTTCTCTCTCTCTTTCTTTTCTTTCTTTCTTTCTTTCTTTCTTTCTTTCTTTCTTTCTTTCTTTCTTTCTTTCTTTTCTTTCTTTCTTTCTTTCTTTCTCTCTCTCTCTTTCTTTCTCTCTTTCTTTCTTTCTCTCTCTTTCTTTCTTTCTTTCTTTCTTTCTTTCTTTCTTTCTTTCTTTCTTTCTTTCTTTCTTTCTTTCTTTCTTTCTTTCTTTCTTTCTTTCTTTCTTTCTTTCTTTCTTTCTTTCTTTCTTTCTTTCTTTCTTTCTTTCTTCCTTCCTTCCTTCCTTCCTTCTTTCTCTCTCTTTCTTTCTTTCTTTCTTTCTTTCTTTCTTTCTTTCTTTCTTTCTTTCTTTCTTTCTTTCTTTCTTTCTTTCTTTCTTTCTTTCTTTCTTTCTTTCTTTCTTTCTTTCTTTTCTTTCTTTCTTTCTTTCTTTCTTTCTTCCATTTTTAATTAACCATGTTTTCCATGATTTCTAATACATACAACATTCCAACACCACACTCAACACCAGAGTTTCTATATCTGTCCACTATGTCTTAGTACTCTTCTCATCACAGGGTGTGTTTGTGTGTGTGTTGACTTCCACTAACTTCCCAACCCCACCATAGTAAGGTTTAGTTCTCTAGAACTAAGCTTCCTTTTTGGGGGTGGGGCTGATGCTGGCAGGCAAGCACACCTGGCAGTGTTTGGGTAAGTCCTGACACTTCATTTGGGTATTACTTCTGACCGTACACGGAGGAGAATATGGGGTACCAGGGATCAAACACAGGCTGACTAAGTGTAAAATAAGTGCCCTACCCTCTGTTCTACTCCAGCGGTCCTTTGTCTTTGCTGTTTAGTTCTGTACTATTCTTTCTCCCAGAAATCATTCTGTATCTGCCTCTCTCCTTCCGGCTAAGTTCACTCAGCATGATACCCTTTAATGTCCAGGAATAATGCATAGATTGCTTTTTCTTTAAACTGAGTAATATTCCATTGTGTAGACCATAATGTCTTTCCTAATTAGTCGTTTTTTTCTTGGATGTCTGGATTTTTCCATGCTTTGGCTATTGTGAATGGTATTGCAATGAGCATAGGAATGCAAAAGCCTTTTGGTAATAGAATTTAGAGATTCTTGGAGTAAGTGCCAAAATCCTGGATTTCCCAGGATTTTTTTTTCCAAAAAAATTTGTATTATACCACTGTGAGACATACAATTACAAAGGTGTTCATAATTGCTTCTTGGTAATACAGTATTCCAGCACCCATCCCTCCACCAGTGCCCCATTTCCAACACCAATGTACCCCAACCCTCCCGCACACCCAGGCTGCCTCAATAGCAGGTACCCCAGTTTCCTCTCTCTCTCTGCATCTCTCTCCCTCTTCTTTTACACATTGTGGCTAGCCCTGCAGATATTTAGAGTTTATCACTTAAGTCTCTTTGTGTATATTCAATGGTGAGTTTTAATCTGCCATTACCATTTCCCACATTTAGTAAAACACTGGTATCTATTTATGTCGTATTAATGAATGCAGTCATTCTATATCTGTCCTTTTCCTTCTGACTAATTTCACTCAGCATGATAGTTTCCATGTCCATCCATTTGCAGGTAAATTTCATAATTTCATCTTTTCTGACAGCCGCATAGTATTCCATAGTGTAAATGAACCACAGTTTGAAGCAGTTGACATTCTTACCAACACTGGTGTGGTTTGTTTCCCCTCACGTTCACTCTACACATTAACCAGGTTTTTCATGATTTTTTGTTCTGTTTTTGTGTTATTTAATATTTAACATTGTTTTTGTTCTGTTTAATATTTTCTAATCTTATTGGTGTGAGGCTATGTACTGATGTTCTTATTTACATTTCTCTTATGATAATGGAAGCAGGGCTTTTGTTTTTTGCTTTGTTTTTTAGCCATACCCTGCAGCGTTTAGGGATTACTCCTGGCTTTATACTCAGGAATCACTCCTGGAAAACTCAGGGGCCAAACTTGGTGCCTGGGTCAGCAGTATCTCTCCAGGGAACATTTTAAATGTATTTATTGGCCACTTTCATGTCTTCTTTGAGAAACTTTCTCTTCATTTCTTCTCCCCAAGTTTAAATGGAGTTGGTCTTTTTCTTATTATGTTTTACAGATGCTTTATATATTGTAGATAGTAATCCTTTGTCAGATAAATTATTGGATAATATTTTTCCCAATTTGTTTATTTTTATTTTAGTCATTGTTCTCCTATAGAACAAAAGATTATTAATTTATGTAAGTCATATCTTTTTAATCTTTCTGCCATTGTTTTGGTCAATGGCAATAACTCTATTATTGAAAATACCTTTAGATTCAGTATCATCTGCCATGTTTTCCTCTATATAATCTATTGATTCAGATATGATATCAAGGTCTTTAAACCATTTTGAATAGACTCCTGTGAAAGGTATAAGGAGACTGAGTTCATTTTTAAAAAAACGTGACCTACCAATTTTTTTCAACGCCAATTGTTGAAGAGGATTCCTTGTTCTATTTCACACTCTGCTACTTTATCAAAGATCAACTGCCCATATACCTGGGAATCTTTTCTGGGCTTTCATTTCTAGTCTATTGGTCTGAGTCTGTTTTTATTCCATTATCACACTACTTGATTACTATCTCTTTATAGTAAAATTTTGGGGAAGAAAGAGAAGCCTTCCATACTTATTCTTACATCATTTTCCCCATCTACTAATGCTTTGGTTATTTAGAGGACTTTTATTACTCCATGTAAGTTCCAAAAGAAGCCAGAGCGACAGCACAGCAGGTAGGGCATTTGCCTTGCCGTGGCAGACCTGGGTTCGATCCCTGGCATCCCATATGGACCCCCAAGCATGCCAGGAGTAATTCCTGAGTGCAGAACTAGAAGTAACCATTGAACATTGGTGGGTGTGACCCAAAAAAACAAAACAAAAAAAAAAGAAAAGATTGGTGCATGTCTTAAAAAATGTCATGGGTATTTTATAGGGACTACAAAGCAATTAATTCTTTTGTATAGACAAGTAAATGGTTAATGCCAAAATAATAAACAGATGCAAACATTATTTTTCCTGTAGGGGAAAATAAATATTATAAAAACCTTTTTGCATACAAATTTGATCACTATATGGCATATGAGTTTTTGAAAAATGTAAAAAGGTGGACACTGGAGAAATAATACAGTAGGTAATTTTCTTTCTTTCTTTTTTTTTTTTTTTGGTTTTTTGGGTCACACCCGGCAATGCTCAGGGGCTACTTCTGGCTCTGCACTCAGGAATCACTCCTGGCGGTGCTTGGGGGACCATATGGGATGCCGGGAATCGAACCCAGGCCGGCACAAGCCGGCCGTGTGCAAGGCAAACGCCCTACCCGCTGGGCTATCTCTCCGGCCCCTTTTTTTTTTTTACAGTAGGTAATTTTCTTGTCTTGCCCAAGGCTGACCTGAGTTCCACATACGGTATCCTGAGCACTTCCTGGAGTCACCCCTGAGCACAGAACCAGGAGTAAGCACTGAGCACCACCAGGTATGGCTTAAATATAGGGAAAAAAGAAAAAAAGAAAAATGTAAACTGGCAAAACACATAGGCAGCATAGCCATAACAGCATCTAATATATTAAACATGCTGATTAAGGGACTGGAAAGATCATACAATGGGTATGACAGTTGCCTTGCATGTGGTCAACCAGGGTTTGATCCCTGGGATCCCATATGGCTCTCTGCATACCAGGAGTATTTCCTGATTTCTTTTTTTTTTTTTTTTTTTTTGCTTTTTTTGGGTCACACCCGGCGATGCTCAGGGGTTACTCCTGGCTCTGCACTCAGGAATTACTCCTGGCGGTGCTCGGGGACCATATGGGATGCCGGGATTCGAACCCGGGCCGGCACAGGCCGGCCACGTGCAAGGCAAACGCCCTACCCGCTGGGCTATCGCTCCGGCCCCTATTTCCTGATTTCAGAACCATGATCAGAGCATTGCCAGGTATGACTTGAAAAACAAAATAATAATAATAATAATAATAATAATAATAATAAAAAGTGTTGATTCAATAATTAATAATTTTTCAGAGCAAAATATGTCCAGATTTTTGACAATTTAAATGTACAACAATTAATATAAATGTCCTATATTTCCTTTTCTTTTTAGTAAGTTAGGTAAAAACCTTCTGGTTCCACCATAGGGCCATAAATTCCTGAGCATAAAAATCAAAACACATATCACAAGTGAAGAAAATAACAGCCCAATCCCTCTTATGAACATAGATGCAAAAAGAACCCTCTCAAGAAAAGATTAATCAACTCCAGTATATAAAAATAATATATACACTTGAAGTGATATATAGTCCACATGTTCAAGACAAATTCAAGCCTTAAAAATATCCAATGTCATCTTCAATGTCAACAAGCAAAGTACCATAAAAGAATATCAAGTGATGCTGGAACTTTTTTTTCTTTCGCTTTTTGGGTCACACCCAGCCATGCTCAGGGGTTACTCCTTGCTCTTCACTCAGGAATTACTCCTGGCACTGTATGGGGGACTATATAGGTTGCCTAGGATTGAACCCGGGTCAGCTGCATGCAAATGCCTCTACCTGCTGGACTATCACTCCAGCCCCTGGAAATTTTATTTTATTAAAGCACCATGGTTCACACAGCTTATCATGGTTTAGTTTTAGGTTTGCAATATCCAGCACCAATCCCAGCACCACAGTCAACTTCCCTCCATCAATTTCCCTATGTTCTTTCCCACCACCTCAACCTTCAGCCTGCTTCCTTGAAAGGAACGTTTTAAAGTTTGAATGCTAATATTTGGGTCTCATGATTTCAGAATTGTTCACTCTGTGGTTTGGCTATTTAGTAAGACCAACATTAAGTCATCGGTGTACTCTAATTCCCTTGATCCCTGCCCCCAACCCATTACTTTCCATCTGCCTCTTCTTTCCTGCTTGATTTCTTTCCTTCTCTGTTTTTCTCCTCCCTCTGCTTTGAGGACTAGGGTAATCTAGCCATCCCCCTTTGGAATATTGTATTTTCTCATCTAGTTATTTTAAATGCCACATATAATTGAAATCATCCTATGTTTCTCCTTCTGCATTACTTCATTTAACTTGAAATATTATAGCTCCATACATGTCGCAGTGAATTTCATGATATCATGATTCTTCACAGCTGTGTAGTATTCCATTGCATATTATGCCATATCTTTGAAAACCACTAATCTATCTTTTCTAACTAAAGTAAAACATTGATTTATGGTACCCAAACTAGTTTTAGAGAGTTGAAGAACAACCTAATAATGGACATGATCAAATGCCTTGGGCCAGACAGATAATGCAGGAATGTTGATGGGTCAATCGGGTTCTATCCCAGTATCATATATGGTCCCCTGAACACTGCCAGAAGTTACCTTTGATCACAGGCCAGGAACAGAGCTATGTGTCCCAACCCCAATTTCACCACACACACGTGCGCACACACACATACACACATGTGTGCATGCACACATACACACATGTGTGCATGCACACATACACACATAAAATACAAAGCCCAGGGATAATATAATGCTTATGTTGAAAGATATTTTGTCCTTAGAGTGGGAATGAGTAATGATGTCATGTCTCACCTCACTTATTGAACATCATGGCAAAAGTGTAATTCAGTGAATTCCTGAACTCATTCAGAAAAAGTATCTATATCGAAAAGGATAGAACAAAAGATCATTAATTTTAAGATGACTGTTTCTATGGTCCTGAGTAAGTTGGATATTAAACTGCAGGGCTATGTCTATGATTTTTAAAGTGGGTTAATAAAACAAGTTCTTGCAGAACCTTCTTAACTTTAAAATTCTGTCACTTGTGTATATCTTAACAAATATTGTCTAACTTAATATCTAATATAAAATATCTGCATTTATTCTATTAGCAGAGATATGGTTGCATTCATGTTCATTAGCTTTCTTTTTTTTTGCCTTTTTTGGGTCACACCCAGCAATGCTCAGGGGCTACTCCTGGCTCTGCACTCAGGAATTACTCCTGGCGGTGCTCGGGGACCATATGGGATGCCGGGATCGAACCCAGGCCGGCAGAGGCTGGCCATGTGTAAGGCAAATGCCTTACCTGCTGGGCTATCGCTCTGGCCCCATCATTAGCTTTCAATAACAATCTGGATTTACATTTGTATCACATTCCATCCCTAGATTGTTTCAGATAGAAAATAAATTTTAATTCTTGAATCAGTACTAGAAGTCTCTGATTAAGAGATGGTTAGGATGTAAAAATGACCTAGCATTGATTGCACTGTATCAAAATCTTGATATATGAAGCCGAATATGAACTTCACAAAATTTATTTTTATGGAGCCATGGAGAACGGGTGTCTGAAAGTTCTCTAATAGAGCTAAGTCAAGTGAGTTGCCTTTTAAATTTTTATTCTCTCCATTATATCCTCTGGTTTCTCTGCATAAGTCTATTCTGCAAGCTCTGATTCTACTCGTTCTTCTTATACCAGACCCAGTTTTCAGTCACAGGTGGTGTATGCTCTATAAAGAATAACATTTATTATTCCTCATCTTACTCTCTTTGAAAGGGAGCTTGAATTTGAGAGCTTTTCAACTATATATCAGAAAAGTCATCGTTCTCTCACCTTTCTTTAAGATTTTAATCTTTCAACTTAATAAGCAACCCGTCTCTAATATTGAGGTTCATGACTTATGCGGTTCTGGTCACTCACCTCTAGGTTAAACTGCTTTCTTACCCTCAGTGTTTTATCCATTCTCTTTCCTATCCTGCCAAAGGATCTAATTCTCAAGTCTGTGTTTATTAACCTCTGGGCAAATTCTTTATATAGGGTTTAATCAGCAACCTTTTTTTAAAGTGCAACTAAATAACAGACCACTTACCTTGGGCAATCATCTGCCATTATTCAGTCAAAACCAATTATACTTCCTTAAAAATGTTCATTGGTTGAATGGAACGCTACAGGATAAACTTACTTTACCATGCACTTTTAGTTCTTCTTTAATGACCAATATGAATAGCATGCCCAGACTGGTAGAGATAGTTTTGTATCTGCTGATGACTTGACAATAGTCTGAAAACATGCATTTGCTAAGGGTCAGTCAGAGAATAATTTATATCTGCCCAGAAAGCAATTGGCAATTAAATTCCTTGGAAAGTCCTTAGAACGCTCCTTCATTTCACAACCTGCTCTGGGATTCACAGAGGGACACATTAAAGCATAGCAGGGAAGGGGGAGTCTTAGAGGGAGAGAACACATGAGAGGGGCTAAATTCTCCCCTTAATGGAGTTGCATTACTTCTATATGTGCTCAGCACCTTTAATTCCGAGAGAGCCAGCAAAATCAGTGTGCTCCAGTTTTCTGACCAAATCGGAAAGCTTTGCACTCTCTAAGAAATTTGATAGGAGTGTTAAATATTTGATTAAATGAATTCATACAGGTTCCTCTCCAAAAGCCTGTGAGTGCTTAGTGGCTCTGAGTATGTGGGGGTGGGGATGGATTACTCTCAGCAATAAAGGGTCAGGCCAATCAGTTATTTATTTGTCCTCTATGAGTAGTATAATTTATGCCTCTCCCTACCTCCTGCCCAAGGATATGGGAGAATTCAGGTCCCTAGTGGAATTTATGGAGAGACACTTTTTAATTTCCTAATAAGAAAATAGAAAGCCTTTCAGGTGACTTTTTTAAAAATTTTATTAATCTGAAACTGTCAGAAACATCAAAGTATGATTCTGAACACCTTTACTAAATTCTAGTGTAATTGTAGTGAATCTTTTCCTGCCTGGTACTATTTGGAAGGAGCCTCTCTTGTGACAAAGATGAATCTTATTGCCTTAAATCAGCCTGTGTCTGATGCTGACTTAATAATGGCATGAAGCCACAACGTTATTAGTTGTTCTGTGGAGAACCCCCAAATAATTCATCATATTATGGCTAATTTTTTTTCTGTTGAACACAGTGACTGAGAGAGGGCAGTTAGAAATTCAGACCTGCAATAAAGTAATCATCTCGTAAAATGATTATGAGTTATGATTTCAATATATAGACACACATCTAGAAATGATTCATATTCTTCTTCCTCCCATCAAGTCTCATAATCATTCCCAGAGTCTGATTATTAGCCCCCTTCACCCTCTTTTTGATGTTCAAGATGAAAAGCTATAGCATGGTCTTTTATGCCTCAGGAGTTGAATTTAGAGTTCTTACATTTTGATCCTGTCAGCTCTAGACATTATTAAAGGATTTGAGGTTTTAAAGTGTTCTTTTATTACTTCCTTAATTATTTTCCAGTTCAGCATTTTACTTATTTGTTTTAGTTTATTTATTTTACTGGATTTGGCATATCGAACATGCATCGGACAGCTTGCCAGGCTCTGCCATGAGGGCGCTATATTCTCATTACTTTGTGGGGCTCTCTCAGAGGGGTGGGTAGAATATTTACGGTAATTTGAGGTAAATTTGGAGGTATTTATTTTAAACAAATAATCATCATGGATTTTTAAAAATGTTTTATTATACCACTGTGAGACATACAATTACAAAGGTGTTCATAATTGGTTCTTGGTAATACAGTGTTCCAGCACCCATCCCTCCACCAGTGCCCCATTCCCACCACCAATGTACCCCACCCCCCTCCCGCCCACCCCCAAGCTGCCTCAATAGTAGGTACCCCCCGTTTCCTCTCTTTCCCTCTCTCTCTGTCTCTGTCTCTGCATCTCTCTCTCTCTTCCTTTACACATTGCAGCTAGCCCCAGACATTTAGAGTGTAGCATATAAGTCTCTTTGTGTATATTCAATGGAATCGCCATGAATTTAATCACCCTGAATTACCAAGTTCCAAAGATATTTATAAGTGAGTGCCAGGAGTACAATATTCCACCACCACCAGTTCCTTCACCTGCATCCACTACCTTTAGCGTCATTTTAATTGCCTCTTGCTCTGGACATGTAAACTGAGAATGCATTTGTGGTGTCCTGACCAGTGGCTAACCGTAGATTAATGTTCCTCCACTATTTCACATATTTGGTGTTTTTCTTCTCCTGCAATCCCATTCCTTGGCTTAAAGCACATTTTAGCTTTTTCACCTCCAGCTAATGGAGTTACTCCCAGGCATGTAGGCTGATGATATAGAGGCTGGAATCACGCCAGCAGACGCATTAGGTTTCTTCCCCCACCCCCAAACCAATTGTCTCAAGTTTTTAAATGAGAATTTTGAAATTTGAGATCAATTTTTAAAAATAGTGGCGAATTTTCTCTAGGGTAAGGAGAGTCGTGTTCACATCTTCCTCTGATTTTGATGTCTGTCTCCTTCAGTGAAGAATTGATGATGGGGCAGTGCCGTTGGTATGAACTGTAGCCTGACCAGGTCATGATCATGTTCTTTTACCAGCATGCATGGAATTTGAGCCTTAGTTTTGAACCAAAATTTAAACTTTAAAAAGGACAAAGATACAATTTATGCAAACTTTAATAGGTCTGAATATTTAGATTTACAAAATCTAGTCGTATGCAAAATAGACAGCCTCCATTTACCTCAAACAGGGTTTCTGGAAGTGTTTTGTGAAATAAATGACAACATCACACATTTCTCATTTTTAGCTTTAATATCCTTCTTGCCGTGCTGTTTTATTTTTTTCTCACCAAAAATGTCACAAATAGTTTCTTATTGAACTGTTTAAATAGAGCAAATTTCATTTCTGGCTACCATTACCCTGTACATAGCATATTTCACCAGGTGAGGAAGTAAGGACAGTAGCCACATGCTTTATACAGAGGTCCCGTAGACAAGGCAGAGTTTGGTATAGCATTAAATGATGTTGGTGTCAGTAGCAAAACATATGATCGTTGGGGATATGACTTTGGAAAGACTTCTCTGCTGGTCACACTTTCTCTGTGATGGATCTGAGTGATGGTTTTCAGCTGCTTGAGAAAGAAAAGCTAAACGATGCCCTCCCTCCTCCCTATAAGTGTTCAGGAAGAATGTCAGAATAACATTAGCCTTTCATTTCAGCTTCAGCGTCTTTCCCCCAACCAAATTAATTCTAATGCAACATAAGTTCATGATGCTTTTTTGTATTTAGGAATGAAGAGATTTTCAGTAAAATAATCTGTGGTGAAGACATAGGAAGACAGATCGGTCAGAGCACAGAGTATGAGTTGTCAAGGTCCACAATCTAAGCCTTAAATTTAGGTCGGGACTCAATGAGCAATTCCAAACCCACAGATTCTCTGAAATTATTGTAAAAACCTTGGAGGCAGCGAGAGAGCATTTAATTGTCATTGGTCACGTAGTACATCCAAAGTGGGAGCAGTTTGTTTCTCTCATTACCTGGCCAGCATTTTAACAGTGGGAGATTGTTTGTTTTATTTATAGTCCTCTTCCTTGGGCCATATCCAACCATAATGAAGTCTATATAATCTAAGGCTTTTCTACTATCCTGGGTACTCTTATTCTCTTGTTTTCTTATAAGGAAATTCACTGAACTCCTCAGTAAATTTTACATACTTACTTGTTAATTTTTTTAAATGCATTTATTTATTTATTCAGTCATTCATTCATTCACTCACTCATTCATCCATTTTTTTAATATTCTTTTTTTTAATTTTTAATTTTTACAATTACAACGATATACAATTAAAAAGTTCATATTTGGGTTTTGGTCATACAGTGTTTCAGCACCCATCCCGCCACCAGTGCCCATCTCCCCACCACCAACGTCCCCGGTTCCCTCCCCCTCCCCCAGCCCTCCTCCATGGCAGGTTCTTTATTTCTTTCCATTTCTATCTCTTTCTCTTTTCCTTCCCCTCCAGACTATGGATTACAGAACAAATATTAAAGGGTTGTCATGTGTATCTTTTTGCCTCTATTTAATGCTCAGTTCTAGGTTAGCATTAGAACCCTCGACAATTGTTAGCACACTGTTCCATTTTCTGTCTTACCTAGCCTCTGACTCCCACACGTTTGTGATAATTTCCACCTTTGACAAGACCTCCTGATACATGTTTCACTTGACCTTGAATATTGGTATCATAATATGTACATAATATATATATTTATATATATATAATATATATATTTATGTTATGCAGATAAATGCAGTCATTCTGTATCTGTCTCTCTCCTTCTGGCTAATTTCGCTCAACATAATCTTCTCCATGTCCATCCATTTATAGGCAAATTTTATAACTTCATTTTTCCTAACAGCTGCATAGTATTCCATTGTGCAGATGTACCAAAGCTTCTTCATCCAGTCATCGATTTTCGGGCACTCTGGTTGCTTCCAGATTCTGGCTATTGTGAATAATGCTGCTATAAATATAAAAGTAGGAATGGTGTTTCCGCTGCTTGTTTTTAACCTCCCAGGGTATATTCTCAGGAGTGATATGGCTGGATCAAATGGGAGTTCAATTTCTAGTCTTTGGAGGAATGTCCATGTTGTTTTCCAGAAAGGCTGTACCAGCCTGCATTCCCACCAACAATGGATGAGTGTCCCCTTTTCCCCACATCCACGCCAGCACTTGTTGTTCTTGCTCTTTTGAATATGTGCCAGTCTCTGTGGTGTAAAGTGGTATCTCATTGTTGTTTTGATTTGCATCTCTCTGATGATTAGTGATGATGAGCATTTTTTCATATGTTTTTTGGCCATTCAAATTTCTTTCTTGCTGAAGTTTCTGTTAATTTCTTCTCCCCATTTTTTGATGGGGTTGTTTGTTTTCTTCTTGTAAAGTTCTACCAGTGCCTGATATATCCTGGATATTAACCCCTTATCAGATGGGTATTGGGTGAATATTCTTTCCCATTCTGTGGATTGCTTTTGTATCTTAGTCACTGTTTCTTTTGAGGTGCAGAAGCTTTTTATTTTCATGTAGTCCCATATGTTTATATTTTCTTCTAGTTGCTTTGTTAGTGATGTTTCACCTTTGAAGATGCCTTTAGCTTCAATGTCGTGGAGGGTTTTTCCTATATTTTCTTCAATGTACTTTATGGATTCAAGTCTGATATTGAGATCTTTAATCCATTTTGATCTGATTTTTGTGCATGGTGTTGATTTTAGGGTCATACCTGCAGTGCCCAGAGCTTACTCCTAGCTCCTTACTCATGAATCACTCCTGGTGGGCTTGGGATATGGGGTACATATAGTATACCTATGGGATACACTAATGGGATCAAACCTGCACTCAATCATGTGCAAGGCAAGTGGCCTCTCTGCTGTACTGTTGCTCAGACCCCCATAGGGAGTTTTATGTTGAAAAAAATGGCATGTCTCAGTCTTCACTCTCAGTGGTGACGCTGCAGTGTGAGAGGGTTGTTGGGTAGACCCTAAGCTCCCAAAATGTGTTCCGACCCTTAACACTTCCTGATATGTTATTCCCAGTAGCAGATTATTTTGGTAGTATTGATCAGCTACCCTCTAGCATGCAGGCCTACTCTGAGCTAATGATTTTAAAGACTCTTCTCATTATTTTAATGACATGGATCACAGTGGTCTTGTGCACTAGCTAGCATGAGTGATTTCTTTCCAAGTAGCTCCTTTTAAAAATATTTTCTTAATTACTTCAGAGGTCACCAATGTTTATTGACCTGAAGATCGGTTCTAGATAAGACTGTCAGCACTTACCAAAGAGCATTTATTGTGGATACTCATAACAGATCTGAATTGTAAATACAGTTTTGTTTTACTCCTAACATATTTTAATCTTTTCAATTGCTTTCTAATTTATAAAATTTAGAAAAATATTACACAATAATCACAATATTCATTTCCCCATACTTTAAAAATTTGAAAATCTTGGGAAACAAGAAGGCTTTTTGGTTCATACTTTCTCACTTTTTCCTGGTGTTAAGTGGGTGCTTCCTTTATGGAAAATCATAATAACTCCAATTGACCATAAAGAATAAATACCTTAGGATTATTTTTTAGTTAGATCTACTGGAGTTTATATTTTCTATACCTATAATTGCTTAAGTCTTCCTGATTACTATAACTCTTTCAAAAGAAGTTCAATTAATTTATTTGCTTGATAATTTTCTTATTGGCATATGAGACAATGGCAGTTATTTTAAACCATTTTGGCTGCTATAACAGAACTGTATAAGCTGAGTATCTCATATATGACAAAAACTGTATTTCTCATAGTTGTAGAGCAGGAAGCCTAGTCTAAATACAGAATCACGTAACAGGAGGACTCAGGGTGGATGAGGACCCCCTTTCTCACTGGAACCCTGGGGGGAGATGTAAGAGAACTTCTGTCAGTCCCTTATATTTTTAATCTC
Organism: Cryptotis parvus; assembly: GCA_021461705.1. NCBI lineage: Eukaryota > Metazoa > Chordata > Mammalia > Eulipotyphla > Soricidae > Cryptotis > Cryptotis parvus. Next base: position 116,689 of record JAJIBD010002497.1, on the reverse strand, counting down.
CATCACAAATTACTACCCACTAATCCTATCACTTTGGGGTTCAATTTCAAAATAATTAAGGAAGGCACACAAGTGAGTTAATTGAGGAAGGCCCAATATAAAGAAACTAATTTATGTTGAATTTATCTCATTCATGTACATAAGGGTGGGAGTACTGTTATTTTCAGCCTTACTTGCTAGCCCTGAGTTTGTACTGTAAATGAAGGGCTGCTTCTCTTTCCTGTAGGCTTTTTACATATGCTTATATTAGTTCAAAGAATTTTTTGTATAGGCACAGGAATACAGTTAAGGCTGTGCATTTATGAATTAATTAACTCTGAATTAGCCCAGGCCCTCATATTTCCTAACTAAAAACCTCCGTTGCCTTTAGATTGATTCTAAATTCTTCACACCCCACAAAGGAGGGTTCCACTGTGGGCCTGGTTGAACCCAGATCAAGCTGTGAGTCACTCTGACTTCAACAAAGGATAAATAAGTGTCTTACACAATATTATGAGAGCAAGGAGCAAACTCTGTTCTGACCCAAAGATAAGTAGTGGGTTGATAGGATCCTGAGGGCATTATGAATGATCAATTTGGTTTTGAGGAATGCAATCTGGGATGTATGGTATTATCTCCCCAGGAAAAGTCATCCAAATACTGGGTGTAGATAAATTCGATCTCTTTTATTGTATTTATGCAAAAATGACTAGAAATATAATTGAAATAATTACTTCCCAGCCTAGGATAAGAGTGAAACAATAAATCTTGGTAGATTTTTCCCAGGTTATGGGAGGCTCCCTTCCACCTCATTGTTTTGGAATAAAAGAGCCTTTTACCTCTTCTAAATCCCTGCCTCCAGCCTTTGAAAACTATATATCTTTGGCATTTGAGTGCATTGTAGTGCTTTAGAATGAAGTCAGTTGGGGTGAGAAGTATATGGAGAAAAAATTGAAGCCTTAGTTTCATAGAACTGGTCATTTGCTTCTTTGTTCATTGGCTTGAGGGGGATAGTCATTGGCCCCGAATGTGGCCAGGAAAACTGCCAGATTCCAATACTGCTGGAGACCCCAAAGAACCCCAACACATAAGTACCTATTTATCTATATCTGTCTGGGAATTATGTTTATCCATTTACTCATACATTATTGGTCTAATGCCTTTTAATACTAAGCCATATACTTTAATTCTTGTGTGCTGGTATAAAAGAACATAGGCAGACTTATAGTCGAATGTTAGATTTGTGTAAAATGAACATCAACTGTCATAATATGCTCTACATGTGATGATTCTTAATTTCTTAATCTGAAAGCATGTATGGTAGGATTAAACTATCAAACAACATTGGGTTTTGGAAGTTACAATCGAACATGCTTTGAAGAAAGTAGTATTACATTAAAATTTAAATTAAACTTGTTTGCTTTTTTCTATAAAGCAAAATAACATTAACTGTCATTTTATATTGATTTCATTAGTCTAAATTATATTATTTTATAGTTTCTATTAAAAGTTTTTGTAGATGTTCAATAATAAATAAAGATAAGTACAGAAAAAAAATCATATCTGTACCAAGACAGTTTACAATTGCTATGACAACTATAAGAAATGATCAAGTATGGCAGAAATCTAGTAGTACATTGATTCCATAAAATCTCTGCCTTAGATGTCTTCCTTGAAAATTCATGAATCATGAATACCCTACGCTTACTAATTTTCCCTGTTACTTTATCTGTATAAACTACGCACTACCCTATCTGGAGCATGCCAGCACTGGTTCTTGAGTGTACAATTTGACTTCTGGTAAACTTTCTTAGAAAGAAAACTGCTCACATTGTCAGTGTACCTACATTTTTATTGTGAGTGAATAACAATAACTCCTTAAGTCTTCCTATTCTTTATTTCCCTGACTTGGTTGAATTCTTTCCCATGTGGGTCAGATGAACTGAGCACCAAGATATGGACCTAAGGGTGTGACTTCTACTATCGCAAGTCATTCCCATCTTTAGGTGGTTTCCTTTGCTTTTATTTCAAATGCAGTTTTGATTGCAGTAACACACAATTGTAATTTTTCAAATGTGACCAACTGCAAAATACAAAGAAAGTGAGAGAGAGGAGCCAGAGAGATAGCACAGCAGGTAGGGCGTTTGCCTTGCACACGGCTAACCTGAGTTTAATCCCTGGCAACCCCTATGGTCCTCCGAGCACTGCCAGGAGTAATTCCTGAGGAAAGAGCCAGGAGTAAGCTCTGATCATGACTGGGTATGACCCAAAAAGAAAAAAAACCAAATAAAGTGAGAGATTAGATTATCCGAAGTCAAAGTATTTGATTTGAGTGGGACCAGGCAAAAAGTTTGTCACTGAATGCTCCTTCACTGTCCTTGATTAGGGTTATTTTTATGACTTTAATTAACCTGTCTCTAATAAAATTGTCTCTTAACCTATCTTTCTAACCTAACTTGCATCCAAAAAAGATGTCCCTCAATGTGCTGATGCAATATCAAGCATTACCATCAATAATATTGATAGTATCATAGTTATTCTAATTAATTATGATAATTAAAAAGTATAAAGGGCCACAGTTGGTGTAGGGATATTTGTATATGGCTCAAGATCACATCTGGGGACTTACATGGCCTTGCTCATGAAGTGTGACCTAGAGGATTATATTAAGCTCTGCTGCTTTCAATGACTGTCACAGAAAGGTAAAATTTTTCATTTAGTCTCAACTGAAGAACAATTAAATGCCATAGCTATTGATCAAATAGAGGTGTTTATGTGTAATTACGTATAGCTTTTCAGGTCCATATTTTAGATAATAGAAAATTGCACTGGAATCTTCATGTACTGCTAATAGTTCTTGAAATAAGTATCAGGGTACCATGAAGATTAGGCCTATTATTTTCCTTTCCAGCACAGCTTCATTGTGATTGCTATCACAGCATGCACTCTATAAAGACTGGGGATTATCTCTGCTAATTCTCATAAATGTTAAAATAATTTATATCTCTCAATCATGGTCTGCCTGTCATTGTCTAAATCTTGTTTCTAGGTCTTTAGGCAGTCTATTAGTGGTCTGACAAGAAAAGTCTGGGACCTTAGGACCTTAGTAGCTGCGTAACTGTGATTGCCCCACGTTATTGGCTTCAATATAGCAGGATTGGGAGGGAATATGCAATTCCTGGCAGGGCAGATTATGCCTTTGGAACTAAGGCAGGCAGTTAGATAAGAAAGGACCTTAATGGCAATGGAATTCCTGGGAAGTAATAAGACCAATAACCCAAGGCTACAAAAAGACTTTCTGGAATTCCTGGAAAATAATAAGACCAATAATCAATCCATGGCTACAAAAAGACCTTCTGTGAGCACAGGAATTAAAGTCTGACAAGTTCCTGAGGAGACTGGATCCCCTAAAGAGATGACAGACTTCAGCAGAGACAGAAACTATAATGAAAACTTGAAGGAGATTCACTGTAACCTTCAAAGCAGTTCCTCTGACAAGACCTGATCAGCCCCCACCTCTGGCAAAAACTCCAGACTAAAGCAACCATAAGAATATCCATATAGGGGCCGGAGCGATAGCACAACGGGTAGGGCATTTGCCTTAGCACAACGGGTAGGGCATTTGCCTTGCATTCAGCCAACCCAGGTTCGATCCCCGGCATCCCATACGTTCCCGAGCATCGCCAGGAGTAATTCCTGAGCAAAGAGCCAGGAGTAACCCCTGAGCATTGTCGGGTGTGACCCAAAAAGTGCAAAAAAAAAAAAAAGGATATCCATATAAAAGCCAATTTTTGAAATTATTTAAGGCTTTTCTACTTCTCTTTCTCCATCCCTTTTCTCAGAAAGCCTCCCAATAAAATATTTTTACTTCACAGGACATCAAAAGATCATGTGGCTGCCTACCTACAAGATGGTCAGACTTCTTTGTCAAGACCCTACGCTGAACGGTTTGAGGCTCTTCGCATTCCTGAAGCAAGCAGATCCAATTGGGCTACATTGGCACGTGATAGGGTCAAATGGAAACATTACTGGTGCCCACTTGAGCAAATTGACAAATAACAGGATGCCAAGTCAACTGATCAAGTGACTTCACTGCTCATCTCCTCCGGAAATTCTTTTCTGTGAGGAGAGAGGCCTGGAAGGTGTGAGTAAGGCGAAGGAATAGTTTTCCTTTCCTCAATGCAGCCTGAGTCTGTGGTTCCACGAGAAATCAGGTAGTGGGGATTAATTCCCATTAATTGAGAATGATGAGAAGGTCATGCGGGCACATCAGGTGTGGATTGATGGTCACCTAGTGGAGCTGGTGGGGTTCAGGCCTGTGCCATGTCCCGGGCCATGCAGGAGCTCATCATGGACTTTATCAGTCGATTCATCCCAGCAGGACCCTGGTGGCAGAGGTGGAATCCAGAGAAAGTGGCCATCACTCTCCTGTCCACTTCACGTAAACACCTGTGGGGTCCACTGAATTCACAACTCTGTCCTCTACCAAAATCTCCTGGTTTTAAGAAGTGGACACTCATGTGGAGGGTGTGATGTTGGATGGTTGTATATATGAAATTCTATCAATTATAAACCCTATTGATATAGTCAGGCAGATGGGGGAGGGGGCCCTGCCTGGCTGTGAACTGTTCCATTAGGCTATCACCTTTTGAAACCAGAAATGAAGACCTGATAAGACCCTTTAACCAACAATAGACCCTGAGGAAGCTGGATCCACCTTCTTTCACCCAACCCTTAATCCCCCTCCCCCCACCTTAACCTTCCATGGCCCAGCAGATTCCAAAGCATTCCAGCCCAAGAAGATAAATCAGTTGGAGCTGCTCTCCGCCTTTGGAGCGGCCCAAGTTCTCCCTTGAGCATTAGTCTCTCTTTCCCTCCTCCTTCCCTGTCCTAAAACCTCCATAATACAACCTTTTTTTACTTCACTGCTCATCTACTCCTAAAAATTCTTTTCTGTGAGGAAGAGAAGAACCCTGAGAAAACTCTGGGTAAGGCTTAGGACTCACTTTCCTTTTCTGCAAAGAGCAATTCCCATGCCTAGAGATAAAGTGAACATCAGGTGTGGCTTGATGGTCACCCCATGGGGCTCAGGTCTATGCTGTGCAGGGGCTCATCACAGACTTTATTAGTCCTTAGCCTGCCCATGGGTCCTGGGCGGCAGAGGTGGCTGGGGGAGAAAGTGACCATCTCTCCCCTTCCAGCCTCAAATAAGCCGCCCATGGGGCCCACCTGCATTACTATCATTATTAGAAAAATCACTGCTATGTAAATAAAATTTTAAAATAAACTAAATAAAAGTGAAAATGTTTAAATCCTATTTTTTCTATTAGTAGTGATATTATTTTTCTCTGTCAAATATTAAAATAGGTATGCATATTTTAAATGGTATGCTATATATTTTTAAATTATATGTATATATAAATTATATAGATGTGTATATATCTGTATATATACAGATAATTATATTATATAGCTGTGTATATATGTATATATACAAACATACAATCTATATAATTTATAAATACATATATACAAATACATATACAACTATACATACACAACTATGTATTTATATATACATATAATTCATATATGTATAAAAATTTATATATGTATCTATATACATAATTTGGGGGCAACACGTGGTAGTGCTCAGGACTTCTGGCTCTGTGCTCAGGGATTACTACTGTCATGACTCAGGGACCATATGGGGTACCATGGGATTGAACCCAGATAAGTTGCAAGTATCCTAGCTGCTATACTATTACTCTGGCCCCGTGGTTGTCAATTTTTCAGTCTAGGGACAAAATTTGCAATACTGATAATAGTAGGGCTTCATGCAAAACAATATACTAGTGTCTCATATCCCACTGACTCCCTGTCCCATTAACTCTCCTCCTCTATTGTCCCAAAGCCCCTCTATCCCCTTATCATAAAAAAATCCTACTGGTTTTGACATTGTCTTTAATCTTCCTTTCTTATTCTTCCTTTTACTACCAGGGATTTGAATATAGTTAAGATCCTCTTGTTTCCTTCAAGCAATGGGCCTTCAAGGGGTATACCAGAAGACTTTTCCAAATGCATGTGTTCTATCTTTTCAAAGACTGGTTACTTAGAAATCAGGTAAGCCCGGATAGCATGACAGCTTTCTCTTTTTTATATTATTTCTATTTTGATAATCTGTAAATTTCCAGTTCTAATAATGTTTTCCTTTGTTAAATTGCAAAAGATACACATGAAATACCCAATAGATATAAGCATATCAAATAATAAGGAATTTAAATCAAATTATCTCTAACCTCATCTGGTATCTAAACAGTTAAATTCACCCAAACTAAATACTGGCTATAATTTAGTGTATGTATTCAGATCCATTTAACAGAAACATACATTTAACTTAGTGGGGATTTTTAATGTTATAATGACATCAAAGTAAACTCTTCCATTAAAATTTTGCCTTCAATTTTGACAATGACTTAGAAACTTCTTCATGTATCCCTTTCATGTTTCAATTTATTGCTACATCAAGCTTCTTAATGGATGGAAAGTATTCTGTATTTGCTAATACATATTTAAGTCTGTTCTAGTTTTTGTTTTGTTTTCCATTACAAATAGCATAGTTACTGAGCATGTGGTAGTGTTTCTGTACAGTGGATTTCTAGTAGTCTAGTATTGTCAGCAGAAAAATCTCCTAGCTAGTGGGTTTTCACTTTGGATATGAGAAAAATCACATAACTGAGCTAGCCGTGAAAATTGGTTTCCTTTCTCCAAGTCAAGAAGCCATTTGAATGAGAGAAATGGAGACCCTTTGCTCTGAGGGCTGGTGTGGTGGGGTTCTCGAGCGGATACCTCAACTCTACTTTAGTGTGTTCCTGTTGGGCAAATCCATGAGTCAGTGAGAACTGTTAGAATTTCAAACCTTCAGTCTCATTCCCGCCATAGGCTACTGTTGGAAAGTCTGGCTAGGATTTGAATAACATGATTAAAATTCATGTACTTTAAGTAGTTTCCTTTGCTCTTTTACATTTTTTAACTTTTTTAAAAAACATTTCTTGTAAAATTCTATGAGTCACTGGGGGACAGTGAGAGTAAAAACTTTAAGAGCCCTTTTCACTTTGCCTGAAGCCAAAGCAGTTTGGCAGGACAGTGACAGGAAGTAGCCTTCCACACAGGCCATGCAAAATATATGAGCAGGTGTAATATAAATAACAAATCAGTACTCACATTACTTTTGAAATAAATAATGAACCAATTTTTATTTTTATTGATTCATTTTCAATTGAAATTTCTATACTGATTCTTCCCAGGTACCAATTTATTCTTTCCAAAAGTTTATAGGATTATTTCTCTGCAATATCACCCATGTTGAATTAATATTTTAAATTAAACTGGAAATCATTGGTAATCATACTCTTTGTTGTTTGAATTGCTGCCTCTGAATTATTAATGAGGTTGAGCGTCTTAATTTTTAAATCTATTTGCATTTCTTGTTATTTCCTAATGTTGAAGGCAGATAGACAAGGGACCCAGGTGATAAGTTTTGGGGAAAGAAACTGCCCAACACTGAAGTAGCCCAGAGGTTTGAGGGACACGTTCCTTTAAGATCCAAATCCTGAGCCCTCTGGGGTTGTACAAACCAAGTGCTGCCCAGATACAGAAACTGAGGCCCTACCCCAAGAAGGATGAACCCCTTAAAAAGGTGGAATATGTAGAAGACCTTCAGGTTGTGGTAAGACTACGAAAAGCACCATTTACAATACAAGTCTTTTCATAACAATACCCAGATTAACTTCTATTCGTGCCAAATGAATAAAAATTTTGGTCTCCAGGCCAAAACAGTTTGGAGAAATTGTGTTTCTGCCCCAGATCATTCTCTTCTTTTTTCCCCCATTCTGAGGAAGCCCTGTTCTCACTTGATCACCTCTCTGTCTCTCTTTCTCTCCCACGGCTTTCCACATCTCTCTAGATTTATTTAAATAAAACTATTTTGCTTCACTCTTTTCCATCCTCCTGAAATCCTTTCTGTGAAGGAAGCTTGCTTGGAATGTTGGAATGCCCCTTGCAAAGTGAGGACTGAATTTCTTTGCTATAGTGAGCAGTTCCTCCCTCTACCCCGAGTCCAGGACTCCCTGAGAACTCAAGTGATGGTGCCCACTTCCTGGCCTGGGCAGAAGAAGTGGATTCAAGCACAGCTTGATGGTTGCCTCATGAGAATGACTGGATGTGAGGTGCTCAGAGCAGACTTTGCCAGTCCTGACCTATGTCAGGCATTTCCCGGGTGACCGAGGCGGGTTGAGCACAGAGTGGGCCACTGCTCTATGGAGGTTACCTCCCACCAACACCACTTCCTTAAGTCATCTCCAAGATGTGTCGACTATTTTTCCATCACAGTGATTTTGTTCTAATAGAATGCAATGCATTTTTATGCTTGGTAGGTAATTTTCCTTATATATTTTTCATATATTTTTCTTTCTTATCTATTATCTCCTTTACCTTTTATATTAAGGAGAAAAATAACTCAGTTTGACAAATTTTATTTTACAATATTTGTTTTGAAGTTGGCATTCAGATAGGCAGGAGTCATGGCTATTATTTAAAAAATCATCACAATAAGATGTGATCTAATGAAGTTTCTGGCCACCACTTCCCAGTTTCAGACACCAGCTCAAGCTCTTTGGTCAGGCCTTATCAAAGGACCATTCAGCAGGAACAAAGGCCTGGCTAGAACTGAATGAAGATCAGAGGCACTGAGATTCCTTTTTCCATGAAAACTTCTTAACAAGGGCTTCTTATCTGCATTGAAAGCCCCAAGTTTATGGAAAAGATCCATAAAGCCAGTTTTGTAACAGCTAGTCCTATTGTACTCCATCCTGCAGGAGAATGGCATTAGACAGTGCGGTGAAACTGTTTGGAAATAAAGGGAGGAAAAACCAGAGAGGTTTTTCTACTGGGTAGAAAACCCAGTAAATTAAAAAGAAAGAAATTGTACACCACATTAGGATGCAGGTTACTCTAGAGTGGGAATGCCCCAATAAGGAAAATAAGTTTCACACCCAGAGTTGAGGGGTGATGGATCAAAGATAGCAGCAGACTTTGCCTATTCAAGATCATGAATTTGAGCCTGGCACTGCCTGGCAACCTGAGCACCATTGGGTCCTGAGCATTGCCATGATGACGCTGGCAGTCCATAGCTCCATAAAGCTGAATAGCTCGACATCCTCAGGCCCTAGTATAGAACTCCTTTCATAGGGGCCAACTATGTGTGGCCACTAGGTCCTCTGATCACTGCTTAAGTGGCCTGGGCATGAAGGTGGGGCAGGAACGTCTAGTCCCATCTTCACCACACGCTTGACTCCTTTTAGTCAGTTGGCCCATTCTTCCTCTTCTCTCATCCCTTCTGCTGGTCACTAATAAGATCTTATACTCAATATGTTCAATTTTTTTTTTTGCTTTGTTTAGTTCGTTCACTACCTCTCTTCGTGTACTACATATACAGGGACATCTGTTGGTTTTGTCTTTCTCCATCTGCCACATTGCATTAAATATCATACCTCCTCGTCACAGGTATGTTGTTGTAAATGGTAGGATTTCATCTTTCTCTAGCTGAGTAGCATTTGTTGTGGATACGTTCATCATTTCATCTGCAGGTGGGCATTTAGGTTCTTTCTAGCGCCTGAATATTGTTAGTACAGCTACAGTGAAAATGAGATGCATGTGTCTCAGTCTTTTCATGTCTTTCAGGTTAGTTCCCAGACTAAAATAACTAAATCATACGGAATGTGTTGTGTGTGTGTGTGTGCATGTGTGTGTGGTGTGTTGCTTTTAATTTTCCTGTAGTAATCCATGAAGGTTTTATCAATTTACATTACAACAAAATGTAAAGTTTCCCTTTTCTACATTCTTCTTATTATTTGTTGTGTATGTGATATATTTTTCCACACCTAGTGGTTCTCAGAGCTTACTCCTGACTCAGTACTCAAGGAATCATTCCTGGGTAAGCTGCTTACAAAGTAAGTGCCTTACCTGCTGGACTCTCTTCAGCCCTCGCAGTTTTGTTTCCTGTCTTGTAGATATCCATCATTTTCACAGGTATGAGGCAATAGTTAATTGTCATTCTGATTTCTATTTCTCTAATAATGATAAACATTTTAGAGCGTATGAATCCTTTTAAGTAGTTAGATTATCTATGTCTTTTTTGGAAAAGTGTCTTTAAAATCCTTTACTGTTGCAGTACACTGTTGCCCAGAGCCTCTGCATCTTGCCTGGAGTCACCTACTGCAGGCCACTATGTAGATAAAGGGTGGGAAACAGTTTGAATCTGTGACTTTATGTGGCAGTATATCTTACAATGTATTCTTTGTTAGATGGTATAAATATTTCTCTCATGCTACCATCATTGTGGGACTAGATAGATCTTACCAGTATATTTACCTGGCCACATTGGACCTCTAAGTAATTAGACCAGAGAGAAATACTGTTTGCCTCCAAGCAAGCATGCATGATTCTCTAATAAGTCTAAAGGTTAATATACAAAAAAACTATGAAGTAAAGACGAGAATCTTGTGAAGGCTTGGAGAAATATATACCTGGCTGTAGAATATCTACTGGTACAAATACATGCCCTTCCCCCACTCTACCCTGCAGGAGCATTTCCAAGGCAGATCTTGGCTGAGGCAATATTAACATTTCAATGGGTCGAGATGCATGTGGTCCTGGGAAAATCACCTAAGGGGAATTGACCCTAACTGCTTTCCCTTATTGTGGGTGGTCTGGGTTGAAAACTTATAAAATCTGTACCCCTTTTTGCCTTTTTGGCTTTTACCTTTTGCCTTCTCCCTCTGCTCTCTGCCTCTCCATTCTCTTCCCTGTTGGGCCTTAGAATGTGGTAGCAGCCATATTGGCCTAGGATTCTAAACCTACATGTGGCTGGGCCCAGCTAGGAACCTAAAGTCCAGAGTTTTCCTATTGTTGGGTTGTATACCAGAACCTGTGAGAGTTCTGAAACTTTGCTGGATTCTTGCCTATTTCTCTGTCCACTGGCTGCCGATCCCTGGGGCAGAAGGGGATCCCTGTACCCTGCTCCCGGATTTTTTGGGGCTCCCAGCATACCCGACACTTTATTATAAATTTTTAACTGGATTTTTGCTTTATTTAACAAGTTCTTTATGAATTGGGATGTTGATCCCAAAGAACCTGTTTGGTGTAAAATTTGCAGTTCTTTATTTGATGGCATATCTTTTAATTTAGATGATCATTTATTTCACTGACTAGAATCATTTTAGTTTCCTGGAATTCTTTTTTATTTATTTTTTCTTATTGCTGGAGATAGGTCTCTAGGTATATCTTTAGAACTGATGTCAAGCAATATATCTCTATAGTACTATCTGACATACAAGTTTTTAATACATTTTGAATTAACTTTTATATGTGGTAGTAGGAAGTCATTTAGTTTCTTTTATAAACTTTTGTTTTTGTGTTTGTTCTCATGTGGCTTGCTCCTGGCTCTCTCTCTCAGAGATCGCTCCTGGCAATGCTTGGGAAACAGACGCAGCTCTAGAATATAACTAGGATCTGCTGCATGCAAGGCAAGTGTTGTCATCTTATGTTTTTTTTTTTTTTTTTGGTATGTGTCAGTTATACAATTTTCCCATTGCTACTTATTGAAAAAAACACTCCATGTTTCTATTGTATATTCCTTCTTATAAATTAGATTCTCTGTGTTTCATTTTGTTTTGTTTTAATTTGGGGCCCATACCTGGCAATGTTCAGGAATTACTCCTGGCTCTGCTCTCAGGAATCTCTGGCAAAACTCAAGGGACCATATGGGATGCTTGGAATCGAACAAGGGTTGGCCACATGCAAGGCAAGTGCCCTACCTGCATTACTATTTTTCCAGCTCAAATTATTTTATTCTTTTTTAATTTAATATTTTATTATAACACCGTGAGATATACAATTACAAAGATGTTCATATTTGGGTTACATCTTACAGTGTTCCAGCACCCATCCGTCCACCAGTGCCCATTTCCCACCACCAATGTCCCTGATTCCCTCCCACCACCCCTAGCCTGCCTCTATGGCAGGTTCTTTATTTCTTTCTCTATCACTCTTATTCTCTTCCTTCTCTTACACTTTGTGGATTGCAATACATGCATTTAGAGATTATCATGTGTATTTTTCTGCCTGCATTTAATGCTCAGTTTTAGGTTGGTATTAGCACTTTTGACAATTAGTAGCACTATTCCCTTCTCTGCCTTTGTGTGTGGATTTACTTCTTAGTTCTCGGTTTGATTTTAATGAACTATGCATCTCTTCTTATTCTAATGCCATAATTACTAGTACTATAGTTTGCTGTCTGGGGCCATATTTCCCCTGTTAGTGTTTGGGAGTGGTTTTGCTATTTGAAATCTGTGTGGTTTCAAATGAATCATTGTTTATTGGGGGAAGGGTTTATTTCTGTCATTGGTTTTTTTTAAAAAGGATTCTTCTCAATCGTTCCATTACTTAAGGAAATAGAAACATCCAAATTTTGTATATACCCTTATAGATTGCTACTTTGTTGTTTTTACTTATTATTTTTAACATTTAATTCCAGTCTTTGAGATTTTCTATGTATATTATCATGTCAAAATCAATAGTTATAGTATTCTTCATACTGAATTTAAAGACCTTTATATTACTTCTTATTTAATTATTGTGCTAAGAACTACCAATGCTACATTTAACAGTAGTGTGCTCAAAGTTAACTTCCTTTTTGTTGGTTTATTTTTTTCCTGTACTTAAAGGAAAAGCTTCAGCTTTTATCGTTAATGGTAACTATGGTTTTGCCATATATATAGCACTTATTATGTTGAGCTATATTTCCTGTATTCTCATCTTGTTGATAGTTTATAATAAAAAATATGTTAAATCATGTCATTGCTTTTTTTGTAAATCTAATAATGAGACAGTCTTTTTTTGGTGTAATTTTATTTTCATGAATTGATGTATCACAAATATTGATGTTTGTCTGTTGAACTATTCTTGTATCCCTGGGGGGAAAATCCACATGATTATGGAGTATAATGCTTTAGTGCTTTGTTGATTTTATTTTTCTGGTCTTTTCTTGAAGATATGAAGTTGGGAAAGGGGTGTTCTGTTTAGTTGTCTAGGGACTACTCCCAGCAATACTCTTGATTAAGTGCCATAGGCCTTATGTTTTGGTGCTTGGGGCTAGCAGTATAGTGATGCATGGGCCTGTCAGTGCTGAAGATCCTTTGAGGTGCTCAGGAGGACCATGTGGTTCCAGGGGAAATACTAGATCCTCATGCATGAAAATATGTATTCAATCACTTGAGTTCTTCCCTGGCTACATTGAGGATATTTACTTCAATGCTTATGAGGGATTAAGACCTTCAATTTTCTTTGCTGGCTGTTCTTGTCTGGTTTTAAAATCAGAGCAATTATTTCATAGAATATCATTGTATCACTGTATCACTGTCTTCCTGTTGTTCATTGATTTGCTCGAGCGGGCACCAGTAACATCTCCATCCGTCCTGTTGCAAGCAAGTGCAACTCATATTTCATAGAATATGCTTGGAATTTTTTTATCCCTTTCAATCATGTAATTGTTGAGAAAAATTAATATAATTTTTTAAAACTAAGTAAAGAGCCAAAATGATAGTACAGTAACACACTTGCCAACCATAGATGAACAGGGTTCAATCCTCAACATCCCATATGGTCCCTTGAACACCACCAAGAGTAATTATTGAGTGTAGAGCCAGGAATAAAACCTGGGCATTGTTGGGTGTGTACACAAAATTGAAATATATATATATATATTAGATTCACCTCATATATATATATATATATATATATTAATATATATGTAAAATGTACATGTACACTAATCCTGCTCCTCGAAGTGTTGCAGGTGTGACTGCAGTGCCTAGCTTCATTGGCAGGTGGCAGACAGGAGACAGGCTTGTCTACACACAGGGGTCTGCCCTGTGAACCCTGAATGGTTGATGGTCTGACATAGAAAAGACTGGGCCCACTGGGCCCCTTGGGATGAACCTAGAGCCATGGCAGAGCCTGGTAAGCAACCCATGGTATATTCAATATGCCAAAAACAGTAATAATAATGGACCTCATTCCCAATGAATGGAGATGTTACTGGCACCCGCTAGAGCAAATTGATGAACAATGGAAGACAAGTGACTAGTGATGTACAGTAATATTTATATTATATTAAACACAATATTTATTATGCATATATATACACGAATACATATATACATGCATATATATCTATATGTATATATATTAGATCCACAACTGACCTTGAGGTTTTGGTTTAAGAGAAAACTTTGAATCAGTTCCTATTTTGTTGCTCATGATAGGTTTGTTTTTTACTTTTTCTATTTCTTCCTTATGTGCTCTTGTAATGCCTTTTTTTTTAAATCCAAGATTATCCAATTTGCTGCTATTCAAATGTTCATAATACTCCTATGCACCTTTGTATTTCTGTTGCATCTGGTAACTTACCCTGTTACCAGATAACTTATCCTTATTCACAAATTATTAATATCCTTATCCATTATTTGCAAATAAGGATAAGCTATTATCTTTATTCACAAATAATTAAGCTAATGCACTAATCACCTTTTGCCTTTTACAACTTGTCAAATTAAAAACTTTACTCATCTCCAATTGAGAGGAGGGCGTACTTTCTCAAGAATAGATAGTATCACTTGTCCATTATTGTTACTGTTTTTGGCATATCAAATACACCACGGGTAGCTTGCCAGGCTCTTCCGGGCTACTGTTCTGTCTTCGGTCTGTTAGCAAATGTACTGTGAAGGGCTATATAAGGCTGTTTTGTCTCTATTTGTGCTTATAACATTTAAAAAAGTAAATCCTAGATCCAGGGATGAGTTTCGTCTCTGGTATCACAAAAAAGGAAAAAATTAAACCTCCTAATAAAAAGTAACTTTAATTCTTAGCTCATCGACTATAAAAAAAATAGACCTCAGGGCTATAGAGCAATAGTCCAGCAGGTAGGACATTTGCCTTGCACATGGCCAACCCAGGTTCGATCCCCAGTACCCCATATGGTCTCCCAAGCATAGATGGTATAACCTACATTAATTAATAACTTGTTTATTATCTTTTGAAAGAGATGAATACATATTAAGTATATTGTATCACTTGTAAAAGTAGTTTAAAATCCTGAAAAAAATCCTTCATCATTATACACAGTTATAAAATTATACCATCATACTTAAAGGAACACATAGTTATAAAAACATATTACATTATGTATATCAAGCCACAATGTATAAGAGAAGGAAGAGCGGGGAGAGAGAGAGAAAAGAAAAGAGAGAAAAGAGATAAAGAGCCTACCATAGAAGCAGGCTGGGGGGAGGAGGGAGGGAATTGAGGACATTGGTAGTAAGAAATGGGCACTGGTGGAGGGATGGGTGCTAGAACACTGTATGACTGAAAAACAAACATAAACATCTTTGTAATTGTATATCTCAAGGTGGTATAATAAAATATTTTAAAAACCATTACATTTAATAAAAAATATATATGTTGCTATGTAAAAAATTAGTACAAGACTAATAATATTCAAGGCCAGATAGAACAGGGACGAGGAGGACTGGTCAATGGTTAGAAGCTACCACAAGTGTGTGTGGGGTGAAAGGTAGGTAATATAGAGAAGGAATCAGTAACACATAATAGTTGGAAATGATCAAGCACTGAGTGTTGAAAGTAGTAAAGGGATATATGTGATAATCTTTCAGTATCTGTATTGCAAACCACAATGCCCAAAAAGGAAGGAGGGAGGAGAGAGAAAAAGAGAGAGGAATTAGAGTAAGAGAGAGAGAGAGAGAGAAGAAAAGTGCCTGCCATAGAGGAAGGTTGGGGGAGGGGAGGTAGAGATGGTGGGAGGAAAACTGGGACCATTGTGCTGGGTAATGTACAATGGTGGAGGGATGGGTTTTGGAACACTGTATGGCTGAAGCCCAATCATGAATAGCTTTGTTATGGTCTATCTCATGGTGACTCAGTGAAAAATATATTTTTAAAAAAGAAAAATAAAAGTATGTGTATACCCATTTGTGTAGATCCTTTTGTATGCATTATAAATATTTATATAATTGATATATATTTTCATGTTTTATATAATAATTGCATATAAATATTGATATCCTTATATATTATATGCTGTTGTTGGAGTACAGGGCTGCCCAGAGCCTCTGCATCTTGCCTGAAATTATCTCCCTGCAGGCCACTTTGTAGATAGAGGACAGACAGACAGTTTGAATCTGTGACTCTCTATGCGGCAGAGCATCTTACCATGTATTCTATGTTAGCTAGTATAAATGTTTTCTCTCATGCTCCCACGATCTTCGTGGGACTGGAGAAATCTTATCAGTATTTTTATCTGGTTACGTTGACTCTCTACTTAGTATGTAGCCATAATTAGATCAGAGAGAAATGCTGTTTCCCTCCTGTCAAGCTCTCTGTAAATTCTAATGACTAGTACCCAAAACAACCATAAAGATAAGTATGCCGTGGGGCTTGGAGAAATATATACCTAGCTGTAGAATATCTATGGTACAGATACAAGCCTTTTGTATTAATTCTGAGATACAGTTCATCTCAGATGCCCTTACCCCTTTTTCTGCATAGGGCATGCAGGAAAACTTCAAAGGCAAATCTTGGTGAGGGCATATTAGCATTTCAATGGGACCAGGTGAGCTCCTAGGGGAAGCAAACCTGAAAGAATTGGCCTTAACTGAATTGACCTTGACTAAGGTCCATATTTGTGGGCCGAATCAGGGCAATAGGAATATAAAAATATTCCCCTTCTCTGCCTCTCTCTCTCTCTCTCTCTCTCTCTCTCTCTCTCTTCTCTCTCTCTTCCTCTTCTCCCTCTGCCCCTGCTTTCTACCTCTTCGCTCTCTACCTGCTTGAGTCTAAGCATGTGGTAGCGGCCATCTTGGCTGAGAACCCAAAACTCACATGTGGCCTGGGCTCAGCTAGGAACTTAAAGTTTGGGGTTTTCCTGTCCTTGGATTGTATCGCAGAACCTGTGTGAGTAAAGTCTTTTGGAATTTCGCTGGATTCGCGAGTCTTTGTCTTTGTCTGCCTGCGATCCCCTGGCGCAGAAGCCGATCCCTGTCCTGCTCCCCCTATTTTGTTGAGGAACCCAGCGTTCTCTGACATGCTATGATAACTCTTAGAACATGAAAAGTACTGATGAACCAAGAGTTATCACTTTTGAAAAGATGTTGGAGTTTTGAGTTTTAGAAAGCTTATAGTTCTATTCTTATAACTCTTTGGATTTCCTTCTGTGATAATTTTATCATAAGTACGCTGATTTTTATAATTAAGAACATAGTTAAATATTGACTCCTTTTTTTCATTTAGTATTGAAATATATTGATCAAATTTTCGACTTTAATAAAAGTGCTAATCTGTATCCACCAGGCAAGGATTATACCTTGGAGTGAGAGAAGATAACATCTTTATTTTCTTACCCACTGACTTTATTTTTTTCACAAACTGCTACCTTAGTCCTCAATCACTAATGACAGAAAAATTGAATCTTTATGCAGTTTATTAGATGAGTAAAAAGTGTTACATGTTCTGTTGGAGGACGCTTGTATACTCGAATTTAAATCTCACTATATCTGATGACAATAGTACTATGAGCATCATTTTATTTATATATTTATTTATTTGTTTGTTTCTTTATTGTTTTTTGCCACATGTGGTAGTACTCAGTTTACTCCCTGGCACTGCACTCAGGGATCACTCCTGGCAGGGTTGGACACAATATGGGCTTGAGGACTCAAGTACAGGTAAGCTGTGTGCAAGGTAAATGCCCGACATGTTCTTCTAACACTCCAGATCCTGAACCTCATTTTGTAAGCAATGAAATTAAGGTCAAGGTGGTTTTGAAAACTTTCCCTATAGAATGGTGTTAAGTTCTGTCTTTATCAGAGAACTGGCACTCTTCCCCCTCTTTTACAGCTTGTTCTGTGATGAGTAACCTCAGTTACTGGGCTTCAGTCATCTCAGGCTCATGAAGCCAAACAAGCCATTCATCAGAAAGCCATTAAGGATCTCTCATCATTTTTAGATAGCAAGACTTTATTGCATTCCAGAGTGCAATGGGATAGGGAGGAATGCACCAATCTCTCTCCCTGTCCCTTTGTTTCAGGTATAAGGATGAGTTTGATATTTTTATCTTGTCTGCTTCTTAGAAAACAACATATAGGGTTTGGTATAAAAAGAATGAGTATCTTGATTCATTTGGTTATTTGGCTTCCTAGATTTGTTATTTTACCTTTCCTTTAAAAACATAACTTGACAGGTCTTATATTCTTCAGGCTGTTTTGAAAGTTAAAAGGAAAGCAGAAATGGTGGGATATGGGTCTGAATTTCTACGTGTTTATTTCCAGAAAATAATTATAAAACACTTCAACTTTTGCAAAGATATTCTTGAAAAATAACGTGAAAGAGGTGTTATTTTTGTATAACACAAATTTTTTCAGTGTCCTATAGCTCTGTCTCCTTAAGGACATGGGGATTTTAGGGAGTCCTTAATTTTTTAGTTTTTTGATCACACTTGGCAATGCTCCAGGGTAACTTCTGGCTTGGCATCTGGAAATTATTTCTTAGGGTGCTTGGGGGAATATATGGTTTGCTAGGGATATAACCGGGGTCAGCCACATGCAAGGCAAGTGCCTTACCCACTGTACTAACTCTCCAGTCCTGAATTCATTGAATGCAATTTACAGATCAATTTAAATGAGGACTATATTATCTCAGTAGTGACAAATCAAATATATTTAAACTATGTGGGTAAATGAAATGAATAGAAAGTAAACTGCTAGCTAAATAAAAGATATCTATATCTAAATTTGATATCTGTTACCATGGGAAATTTTACATTAAACACATGAAGTGAAATACTTTCAAGAAATTGTACATTATGTCCATAGAGTGATACATTACCAAATAATGTTTTACCTATTTCTTTTCTTTGTGGATATTTATTTTAAAATATTAAAACAAAAAAAAATAACATGAAAATCATATATGAAGAATAATACTAGTACCAGAATTCTAAGG
This sequence comes from Cryptotis parvus, assembly GCA_021461705.1. Lineage (NCBI taxonomy): Eukaryota > Metazoa > Chordata > Mammalia > Eulipotyphla > Soricidae > Cryptotis > Cryptotis parvus. Next base: position 97,576 of record JAJIBD010002497.1, on the reverse strand, counting down.
ACTCAGAAAACACTAATTTGAAATGATATTTTCACCTCTGTGCTCAGAGTTGCATTATATGTAATAGGTCAAACATGGAGTCAAGCTAAATGTTCAGCAATAGATGACTGGTAAACAAACCTGTGTTATTAATATTCAATAAAATATTACTATGCCATGGACCAAAAAATGTGGCTTTGAGAACAATATGGTTAAACCTGAAGTTGGTATACAATGTGATGTTAATAAAAAAAGTAAAATCTGATTATCAATAGATTCTTTCATGTATGTATGTATATAAATAAATCAGACTAGCTAAAAACAATAAAGCTAAATTTCTGTTCTCAGTAAAACTATGATGACTAGTGACCAGAGAGATAGTGCAGAGGATTGGGCACTTGTCTTGCACAGGCTTACCCAGGCTTAATACCCTGCATCCATATAGTTTCATTAGCTTGCCAGCTCTAATTCTTGAGTGGAGAGCCAGGAATAAAGACTGAGCACTGCTGAGTATGGCCAAAGACAACAACAATAAAAAATAATTTACGGTGACTATGAGAGTAAAAGGGTAGGAAGAAGATGAAAAGAGCAGGAGAAATAAGCAGAGTCTCTTTGATGGTTGGAAAGCACTGGAACATTGGTGGTGGGTGTGGTAAGTCTTATGCATCTTGAGAGATATGAAACAACTCCAGAGCCAGTCATAAGTTAGTGGGGCATAGATTGGGGCTACACTCAGCTGTACTCAGGGATTATTCTTAAATCTTTGCTTAGGGATCACTTTTGGCAGTACACGAAGGATCATGTGAAGTCCAGGGATTGAACGAGGGTTGGCTATATGCAAGGCAAATGATTTCAGTCCCTTGCTATCTCTCAAGCCCTTGAAAAATCATGTGTGGAACGTTCTCTTAGTTACTTTATAGAGAGTACTAGATAAGGGAGAAAATTTCTTCCAAATAAAGTCACAAATTCCCATGACCTGATGGAATGGTTTGAGGCTCTTTATGTTTCTGGAGCAAGCAGGTGCACTTGGGCTCTACTAGCATGAGACAGGACATATGGAGATGTTACTGGTGCCCGCTCGAGCAAATCGATGATGAACGGGAAGACAGTGATACAGTGACAGTGATGACACACTATAGGTCCTGGTGTGAAGGGGAAGGAGCATGAAGTTTTGTTTAATTGGGTCTATCCTAAACCAGTTTGGCAGAGGAACCATATTTCTGCATAACATCTCTAAGCAGCTGTGTGTAAAATATCCAATTGTTTGTAGTTGAGAAAAAATCCTCAAATATCCATCGAGTCCCATTTCTAGTGAGGAACCCAACTTGGAAAATAAAAGCAAGAGAGACATGAAGGTAAGGCACAGGAAGAGAACCCTTCCCAGTTATAAACATAATATATGTAGAGAGAGATAGATACATAGATATGTAGATATACATGCACACCTTTGTGCCATGCATATATATATGTATATATGTATATACATATGTGGAACTCGATGAGCCCTGCAGCATCGAGTTCCACCCTGCAGCAGTCTTTCTTAAATCCGGCTCAGGTATGCCGGTCCAGAGACTCGCAGACATGGGGCAGAGCTGCTACTGGCTCTCCCTGTGACCAGCCGCTCACGAGGCGCCCGGGAAGGATGGTGGGTTCTAGCCCTGGCCCACCATCCCAGCAGAGCCTCGCAACAAGCCAGACGACCCCCCCACTCCATGAGAGTCTCCATTTTCCACATCCGGACTTCTCTCTCGTCAGCCCTCCACCCAGCAGACCAGCCTATCAGCGGCCGCGCGGTTCATCAATCAATGCTGGACTTAGAGATGCCTATAAGAGTATGCTACCTGCACGGCAGAGCCTGGCAAGCTACCCGTGTTGTATTTGATATATATGCCAAATACCAGTAACAATTATAGACCTCATTCCAGAATGGATTGAGTCTTTTATGTTCCTGGAGCAAGCAGATGCCTTGGGCTCTACTAGCATGAGACAGGACATATGGAGATGTTACTGGGGCCCGCTCGAGCAAATCGATGATAAACGGGAAGACAGTGATACAGTGAAAGTCACAAAGTTGCAATAGAAATAAAACAGGGAGATTGGAATGGTGCATTGGAACTTATTACCACTATGGATACTTTATAATAATTGTTGGATGACTATCTATAATAAAATGAAAGATATAGGCAGGTGCTTTAACAGTGATAGTAGTTTTGGTATCCATTGCTCAGAAAATCTTTAATAACTCTTTATAAAGTGAAGTACTTTATGAAAAATTAAATAAGCATGAAGAAACATAGAGAAAATATACCTCAAGTTTAGTTTTAAATAATTATCTGTGTCAAAAGCCATGCTATAAGTTCTGTTTATGGGGGTTGGAGTGATAGTACAGAGGGAAGGATGTTTAACTTGCATATGGCCAACCCATGTTAAATCCCTAGCATCTCATATGGTCCCCTGAGCATCACCAGGAGTAATTCCTGAGAATCACCGAGTGTGACCCAAAAAAGAAAAAAAAATCCATTTGTGGAGCCGGAGCAATAGCCCAGCGGGTAGGGCGTTTGCCTTGTATGCGACCGGCCTGTGCCGGCCCAGGATTGATCCCCGGCATCCCATACCGTCCCCTGAGCACCACCAGGAGTAATTCCTGAGTGCAGAGCCAGGAGAAACCCCCGAGCGTCACCGGGTGTGACCCAAAAAAGCAAAAAAAAAAAAATCATTTGTGATTTGCTAAAAGTTTAGCTAAAATATTAGTAACCATGATTACTAACATTTTAATATTTTATTTAGTAGTTTGCTTCAAAATCTGGCAAACCATTGGTGGGAATGCCAACTGATCCATCTCTTTTAAAAACAAAATGTGTATTACTGAAAAGAAAAACACCCTAGAAACTGAGCTTCCATACTAACTAGCAATACCACTCCTAGATGTATACCGGAAACCAGATGCAGAAAATACATCTACACTTCTCTGTTCATTGCAGCACTATTCACAACAGCTAGAATCTGGAATCAATCTGAGTGCCTGGAACAGACGACTGGATAAAAAAATTATGATACATGTACATAATGGAATTTTATGCAGTCACTAGGAGCAATGACGTCATGAAAATTTTTATACATGAATTGACATGGAGAGTCTCATGCTGAGTGAAATGAGTCAAAGGATAGGGACAGACATAGAATGATTGCATTCATTTGTGGGGGTCGAGGGAGAGAGAAAGGGAGAGAGAGAATAAAAATATATAAGTATCTGGCATAGAATAGTGGCAGGCTGGGGCATGGGGGCATGGGAGGGAAATTGTGGGACATTGGTGGTGAGAAATGTACCTTGGTGTAGGGATGGGTGTTAAAATATTGTATTAATGAAACTCAATCATGAATAACTTTGTGGCTGTGTTTTTCAGGGTGATTTAATTAAAAAGAGGGAAAATATAGCATACTGAAATAAATTTTATGCTGTCTTTGTGCTGTTATTTTGTTGTAGTTGTTGGTGGTGGTACACCCAGCTGTGCTCAGGGTCGACTCTGAGGTCAGGAATCACTCCTGGAGGAGTTGGCTTCCATACTTGGTACCAGAAATCGAATTTAGGTAGGCCACATCCAAGGCAAGAAATCACCTTACCCTATGCACTAACTCCTGGTCTCACTACTTCTAATCTTTATGGTATAGACCATTTCCCTGGTGTGAGATGATAGTAGGTAATGGTAAGCTTTGTACATGTCTCTGTAGCCATACGTAAATCTTTCAATTAGTAGTTATCAAAAAATTTGCTCAAGTTTTGATTGGGCTGTTTGAATTTTTTTTTCTGTTGTTAGTGGTGAATTTTATGAGTTCTTAAGTTCATTCTTTCTTTGGTTATTAACTCTTTTTAGATGTATGATATGCAGTTACAGTATTTTCTCATAATTGCTAGTTTGTTTGGGTGGTAGTTTCTTTTGATGTATATATTGGCATTGATTCTCTGAGAAGAGTATTATTAATGTTGAGGTCCTGGAGTGTATATTTCCTTTTATTTATTTAATGGATTGGGGTCTAATATCCAAAGTTGAGTTTGAGTTAATTGCTGTATATGCTGTTAAATAGTATTCTAATCTTTTGCCTGTTTTTCCTGTGTTTAGTTTTCTCAATCCTTTCTTTGAAGTACTTTTCCTTTCTTAATTGTAAGGTCTTGGTTCCTGCATCACAGAATAGATGTCCATATACATGTGTATTCATTTCTGGGCTTGTTCTATTCTATTGCCTATGTGCCTGTTTTTATTCTTAATACCACACCACAAAAAGCAAAGATGGTGTCTCGTTTGCCAAGGCGATGAAAATCAGATGGGCAGGACACATAATGCGATTTAGGAACAACCTCTGGACTACTAGAGCTGTTACAGATTGGATTCCAGAGGATGGCAAAAGAACGTGTGGCCACCCACCTACAAGAAGGTCAGACTTTGATAAACTTTATATTTGAGAAATGTAAGATTAGATGTAGTAGTTTTCTACACCCATGAAAACATAACATGTCATTGCAGTTATCAAATCCTTAGAATTTTAATATATAAAATACTATAATTATGGCATGCAAGTTTTTCTACTGCTAATTGTGAAATTTATTAAATCTAATATATTGATATTGTTTTAGATTTCACTGTCCCTTGCAACTTGTTCTTAAAAAGAGATTCTTAAATATCTTACCAAATAATGGCTTTTTGTGTTTTCTTAAGGAAGACAGCAAAATTGACTCCTGGGGATTTATTTGACAGAGGTTTTAGGATCTATTAATGCTGACTGCAGGCAACAGTGGCAGTCTTGTTTATTAATCGGGTGATATTGATGGAATTACCAAGACTAAGATGAAATATATACAGTTGAGTTGGAAATGAAGAATGATAGAGTTTCTCCATGAATTATAAAAAAGAGCATTACATTGTTTTTTATTATACCTATATTCATACAGTATATGACCTTGAATTTTAGGTTGAAAAGACTTTAATATCTGAAGGAGGGAGTGTTTTTAGCATCTGTTTTACAGGTAGTGTAACATTGTATGCCTAAAGTAGAAATATTAGTGTTATTATAAACCATGTACATAAAAAGAGAAGGAAGATTTTTTTTCTTCCCTCACTTAACTTCTTGGAGATAGAGGGTTTGATTTCATTTTTTCTCATAATGTTAGGTCACATAGTAGCCTACATGTAGTTACAGAATGTTTTTATTTTTAATTCCATGAACAAGCATTTCTTTTTATTTATTGTGGTCATTTCTGAGCTTCCCTAAGTCCCTTTTCAAACTAACATGTGGATTTGGGAGTTAGTCACAGTGTAAGATGACTCCTTCTTCTCCAGGTGAAACATAAGCATTTCCCTGCTCCTGCTCTGGAGTTTCTGGCAGCTGGCCTAATCCATGAAATAAAAAGTGTGGCATAGTAATTTGATATTTCTATTAGACTGCTAATATTCAAAAATAAACTAATAATTTTAGTGAACCAACAAATCTAGCATGAAAGTTTTCCAATTTGAATGAAAATACCTAATTGTTAAGAGACATGTTGAAAAGTCACCTGCCAGTTTACTGAACTGAATCATGGGTGTTTTCATAATTGTACATAACCTCTATCTAACTAGTACACTCTAGGGCAGAAATTTTCTGTGAAAAGAAATGTATAACCAAATTAGAAAGTATTTTACAAGAAGAAATCTAAGTAGCCGTAATGCCACTGCAGTGACTTTCTTAGATTTTCCTATCTATATATCTAAAATAAATATTTCTGATGCTTGCTTATATTATTTATACTTTGTATGTGCGTGTCACTGTGTCATCATTTACAGATAGTAGGCAATTCTTTTAACCTTTCGACTATACCCAGCAGTACTCTAGGTCTATGCTGGCTCGGTGCTCAGGAGTTATTAGTAATGGTTCTGGTATGACTCCATGGATCAAAACAGGGTCAAGCACAGGTCAGGAGAATGCTCTAGCCTCTATCTCTCTCCAGCCCAGTAAATAGCAATTTTTATAATGTCATATAATTAGTTTTCCATGGGTCAAAAATGCATTATGGACTCTCACTGCATGTATGTCTCCTGAAAAGAACAGCAGAGAAGAGAACTTCTAATTAATATCCTCTGAAGGTTTTGTATTGCAAAGGAAAAAGTATCACACATCCTTTCTATTTTAAAGTAGTGCATTTATTTTTATTCATTTTTTGGGCCACCTCCAGAAATGCTCAAGGGATACTTCTGGCTCTGCACCCAGGAATTCCTTCAGGGAACCATATGATGCTGGGAATCCATCCTAGGCTGGCTGTGTGCAAGGGAATTGCTCTACCCACTATGTTATCACTCGCCCAGTACATTGACTTTTAAGGAATATTTGTAGAAATTATATGCTAAAGAACATTTGTAGAAATTACATGCTGGGCAAGACAGTGAAAGGCGGGTATACTCACATCCTCAAGTATGGGGATCATAATCCGGAGAAGTTTCAGTGCTAAGTGGAAACAGGAGTAGTGCTGGCTTCAAGACTCAGGAAGAAATTCAGTGTGGCTGGATCAGAGTATGATAAAATTCAACAAAATCAGAGGTTGGAGATACAGTGACAGTTAAGGCAGCAGATACACAACTAAAATTACAATTTAAAATTATATTTGGAGGCATTAAAGGGAAGAAATATCGAAATAGAGACCATTTAAGGAAACTGAAGTAAACCCAGTAAACAGAGATGTGATTTGAACTGGGTCATGTGAATGACCTAATATAATTGTTACTGGAATTTAGCATATCAAATACAACATGAGCAGCTTGCCAGGCTTGCCAAGGGGGAGGCAAACTCTTTTAAACACCTCCAAATAAAGCATTTATTGATGAACCGCAAGGCCGCTTGCAGCCACGCGAGCCGGGCTGTGATGGGCTGGTCTGCTGGGTGAAGTTCTGAATAGAGGGAAGTCCAAATGTGGAAAATGGCGCGCCCGTGGAGTGTGTGTGTGGGGGGGTCGTCTGGCTTGTTGTGAGGCTCTGCTGGGGTGGTGGGCCAGGGCTAGAACCCGCCATGCCTCCCGACTGCCTAATGAATGGCTGGGCACAGGGAGAGCAAGGAACAGCTCTGCCCCATGTCTGAGAGTCTCTGGACCAGCATACCTGGCCGGATTGAGGAAAAAACTGCTTCAGGGTGGGTGTCGATGATCCGGGCTGTGATGGGCTGGTCTGCTGGGTGGAGTTCTGACGAGAGGGAAGTCCAAATGTGGAAAATGGCTGCGCCTGTGGAGTGTGTGTAGGGGGTTGTCTGGCTTGTTGTGAGGCTCTGCTGGGGTGGTGGGCCAGGGCTAGAACCTGCCATGCCTCCCGACTGCCTCATGAACAGCTGTGCACAGGGAGAGCAAGGAGAAGCTCTGCCCCATGTCTGAGAGTCTCTGGACCAGCATACCTGGGCGGATTGAGGAAAAAACTGCTTCCAGGGTGGGTGTCGATGATCCGGGCTGTGATGGGCTGGTCTGCTGGGTGGAGTTCTGACGAGAGGGGAAGTCCAAATGTGGAAAATGGCTGCGCCTGTGGAGTGTGTGTGTGGGGGTCGTCTGGCTTGTTGTGAGGCTCTGCTGGGGTGGTGGGCCAGGGCTAGAACCTGCCATGCCTCCCGACTGCCTCATGAACAGCTGTGCACAGGGAGAGCAAGGAGCAGCTCTGCCCCATGTCTGAGAGTCTCTGGACCAGCATACCTGGGCGGATTGAGGAAAAAAACTGCTTCAGGGTGGGTGTCGATGATCCGGGCTGTGATGGACTGGTCTGCTGGGTGGAGTTCTGACGAGAGGGAAGTCCAAATGTGGAAAATGGCAGCCCCTGTGGAGTGGGTGGTTGTCTGGCTTGTTGTGAGGCTCTGCTGGTGTGGTGGGCCAGGGCTAGAACCCCCCATGCCTCCCGACTGCCTCATGAATGGCTGGGCACAGGGAGAGCAAGGAACAGCTCTGCCCCATGTCTGAGAGTCTCTGGACCAGCATACCTGGCCGGATTGAGGAAAAAACTGCCTTTATGTATATATAAATATATTCGTGGAGGGTATATGAAATTTGTAGAGGGAAAAGAGGGAGATATGTGAGATTACCATACTACTGGATAAAGAGATGCAGAAAGGGGCCATTAGACAAGTAAGGTGATTAATAAGGCATGGTCAAGGAACTGAGTCTCCCCACGAGCTTCCAGGACAAAGCACCGAAATATTTTGATCATCACCTGTGAAAGCTTTCATTCTTCTAAATTTGAGAACACTAAGATAATCTGTGTATGTTAGTTTAAGCCATTTAATTGGTGGCATTTTCTTGCACTAGTGGAAAAGCCAGTGGTCCTTTTGGGGGGTGCCTTGGAGAAGGAATTGTTCAGTGCAGACGACACTATGAGCCTCAGAAGCAATAATTCTTTGCATATTTGTGAAGAGAAGTGGACTTTCCCTGACTCTGTACATCAGTAGAAAGGACGGAAGCAGCGAGTGAAAGGCCTCTTGGTGGACAGTCTCCACAATGGTCCCCGAGCTTCTGAGGGTGAAGGACCTCAGAGGACTCAACCAAGGCAGACCCTGTGCCCCGGAGAACTGTCACGCCTCTTCTCTGAGTGGTTCTTCCCGCTAGCACCCACCAGCTTCTCCCCACAGTCTCCTCCTGTGAGTGGGCGCAGGGTGGTCTCTCCTGGTGGGCCGGCCAGGGGACCCCTCTCCCAATCAGGGTGCCCTCGGACAACACCAGAACCAGATCCCAGGCATCCAGAGCCTGATGTCCCAAAATGTAAAGTCTGTGGGGAAACCTTCAGCCTTCCTACCTGCTGGCCCGTCACATCAGAGAGCACCACAAGTGTGTGAAGGGCTGTTTGTGAATGGGCTTGCACACGTAAGAGCTCCAGTCACGTTCCTGCAATAACAGGCAAGATCCACACGGGCATCGAGAATCTCATCAAGTGCCCCCAGTGACACAAGGTCTAATGTACCCGTGGGAGCTGAGCACCCGTGCCCAGGCCCAGGCGCACACAGGTATCAGACCTTACTAGTACGGTAGTGTGTGCGTGTGGGGGCGGGGGGAAAGCTTCAGGTTGGGAGTGAAACTGTGCCAAAACAGCCAGACCCACACCAGTGAGAAGCCACTCTACAGCCCTGACTGCGGAAAACCATTTCCCGCACAGCCTCTCTCTGGTCAGGCACCAGCAATGTCCACACAGTCAGCGGCCCTACACGTGGCCACAGAGCGGGAGATGCTTCTGCTGCCTGGTCTTGGGGACACACCTGAGGATGCTTAGCAACGTCTCCGGCTCTGAGCTCATGGACCTCTTCTGGTGGGACTTGTGAGATTCCCCACCTTTGGATGGTAGGGATCGAGCCCAGATTGGTTATGTGTAAGGCAAGGCCTTCCCTCTTCCTGTACTCCAGCTCCTCAGGGTAACAGCCTGGCTGCTGTGAAGGTCATTTGGGCCTTCTGAAGCCCTCATCCTTCATGGGAAATACTGGCGAAGTATGTGTGAATGAGGTGTAGTTTCATGTGTTCGTTTGTTTGTGGGCAACACCGGTGGCTCTCAGGGCTCCTTCCTGGCTCTGCGCTCAGGCATCTCATGATGCAAGGGCATCGTGGCCCTTTAAGGAACGTGGTGACGTCAGGTCAGCGGAGTGTCCCAACAATCCATTGGCTTTGCTGTAGCCCTGGCGACAGGACAGAGCCAGTGGGCAGTTTGAGCCACACGCTTCACTTGTTCTTCTCTGTTAGTTTGGTTATTTCCTTATAAAAGTGGTGGACACAGTGAGCCCAGTGTCACCGCTGGGGTGACATGGGTCCCCAATTTCCCTACTTGACACTCCACGGCGTGCAGGCCATGGTGTGCCAGCCCCTGGTGCTGGGCCCCTTGGCGCTGCTGGTGGTGTTCACCAGGATGGTGCGACACGTGCAGAGTGTGCGCTACCGCAGGCGGGAGCAGGTCCTGGAGGGCCTCCTGGCGCGGAGATCGAGGGCAAGTGCCGCGACATCGATCAGGTGTGGGCCCTCAGGCAGGAGTACGAGAGGCTCCAGGAGGCCACACCGCAGAGCCTGCCCGGCGCTGACCACAGCGAAGCCCGCAATGACCAGAGCGAGCCGGCAATGACCACTGCGAGGCTGGCACTGATGGCAAAGCCAGCAATGACGACAACGAAGCCAGCAATGACCGCGGCGAAGCCCGCAATGACCACTGCGAAGCCGGCAATGACCTCTGCAAAGCCAGCGATGACCGTGGCGAAGTCAGCAATGACTGCGGCGAGGCCAGCAATGACCGTGGCGAGGCCGGCACTGACCGTGGCGGCCGGCACTGACCGCGGCGGCCGGCACTGACCGCGGCGAAGCCGGCACTGACCAGCGGCGCAGCCGGCACTGACCGCCAAGCCAACACAGAGGTCAGCGAAGCCCACACCCCCACGGCAAAGCCAGCATTGAAGACAGTGACGCTGAACGACGACGCGATGCGGAGTCGCAGGGAAGACCGTGCTGACCGCGGCCTCGCCGACCCTGGAGCCACTGATGGTGGGAACGTCCACCGTGACCACGAAGCAGCCGACCCCACCGAGGCCCTGAGAAGCCAGGTCAACGCTGCTGCAGCAGCTGGACGCCGAGAAACGCCGGCGGCAGAGCCAGGAGCAGCAGCTGGCCGACATGCTGGAGGAGCTGGAGCGCCTCCACCTCTCGGTGCAGGTGACCACTGAGTTGGCCTTCGAGAGCCTGTGTGGAATCCCGGAGCTCATTCCCTGAGCGGCACGCCCAGTGACCACCGTGGGCTTCGAGCCGCTCAGATCTCCACCACCAGACCGGATGCCAGTTAAGTCTGGTCCACTCCAGAAGGACTAGAGGCCAGTGAGTGGGACAGTCCCCGACCTGCATTTGTGCTGCCCCGCTATCCACTGACCCCCACCACAGCGTGTTGGACTCGGGGGCTCCATAGGGGGTATTTCTTGGCCCTGAACTAAAACATCTGACATTGGCTGAAAGGATGGACAGAAGGGAGGGAGGAAGGGAGAGGAAGAAAGACTCTGGGCACTCAGATGATGTTGGAGCCGTAACTTTTACATCGAAGAAAAGCTTTCAGCCTCCTATAGGTCATGATACCCCTATCACTTTTTAAATAAAGGTTTATTTTAAATAAATTAACATGACTAGAATGCTTTCCAAGAGTTTTAGATTCCTGCTACTTATAGTAAGTAGGCATAGAGCATAATGGCTATATGTAATTGTAAGGCCCGTAGAATAAGTAGGTATAGAGAATGGCTGTCTGTAATCCTAAGACTTTTATGCTTCCTCATGGCCCTGTTAGAACCTATTTGGTTTTTTCCTATGGGTCGCACCTGGAAATACTGAGGGGGTTACTCCTGGCTTGCCCTTAGGAATTACTCCTGGCAGTGCTTGTGGGACCATAATGGATGCCGGAATCAAGCCCAGGTCGTCCAGGCGCAAGGCAGACACAGTATCGTACCACTGTGCTGTACTATCGCTCTGACCCCCAAGGCAGAAATTTCTGCTTAGTTATATGAGGACGTTAATCATAAAAGAAACAAAGCAAATTCTATCTATGGCTGAATTCAATGTTATTGTGTATGGGGCTGGTGAAAATAGTGGCTGGAGTGATAGCACAGCAGGCAGGGAACCTGTCTTGTTCAAGGCCAACCAAGGTTCTATTCCCAAAACCACATAAGATCCTACAAGCCCGGCAGGATTTATCTCATTCCTTTTTATTTTCTTCCTCTCTCCCTTCCTTCTTTCCTACAAACCAAAAATAAATACTGTGTAGTATAAATGAACTCATTCAATTTCACTAATTTTTACAATGAATGTTCTACATTTTATATTGGTCAGATAACAATTGCCAAGGGAGGATTCCATTCATGTGCCTTTTAACTATGATTTTTCTTGAGAGGGAATTTGCTGAGTCTCAAGCAATACGTGTTGAATGTGAGGGAGCAGCAGGGGATATATATGGATGAGAGAATATTAGCTGTTGGTTAATGGAACTAGGAATTTGAATAGAAGTTTGATGAAATGAAAGAAATGGGAAGGCTAGAGCTAGAGTGTTAGTTGACACTCGCATGTTTTCAGTTGAGCAACATCGTCTTCCCTTTGGCCTTGGAGACATATCTGGCACAAACCTAGAGTCACTGACCTTTTCATTTGAGTAGTCAGGTAGGAGCAAAAAACTTTGGTCATTGTCTTGCAAGTCCATGACTAAAACTTTGACATCAAGAGGAAAATAATATGAACTATATTATTGGAGTGTGTATTATTGGAGAGAAGAGATCTCTTAGGAAACCAAGACTACAGAGATTCAAATTTGCAAGTGTGCTTGTAGCTGATCTAAAGGCTAGCCAAGTCTAATAGACAGTCAGCTTGGGTCTCTGCCGACTGAGCTTGGGTGTAAGGAGATGGTCGCTGTGTTTCTCAACATCTTACCTTCCTGGTGTAGCTACTCCTCTTTCTCAGAGCTTCCTACCATCATCCTCTCTGAATATTTCAAAGGATGGAAAAGTGAGGCTGCACTACCTACAGAAAAGAGCTATTGGCGTCTGGATATCCAATAGCTCTGGGATGAGCAGAGCAGATTGCCAGACAGTTTACATTTGCACAGCTCACGAAAATACATGCTATCACTATAATTGTATAGCAATACAGGAACACCAACAGAGCACAGCATAGAAAAGCTATTTTAGCCTTGGGAACTTTGCTTAAGAGACATTAAATTATTGATCTCAGATCACACACTCAGTAGGTCATCAAATGAAGGTGGCACCTGAGGCTAGAGTTGAGACTTTAGCCAAAATTCAGTCTAGCATATTCAGAACTTGTCTTTCCTAGAGAGTCATCTGTTGGCCTCCAGAAACTTTAGCATCAGGACTATTTTCTAACATAACAAAAGTAGAGTGGCCAGGAGAAATAGTAAAAGAGATAAGGAATGGGCTTTGTATGAAGATTAACTCAGTTTTGTGCCTGAGCATTGCTTGATGCAGTCCTGGGGTACCCACACCAATAGCACCATGTCCTTCGATTCTAGCCTTAAACCACCAGAATATCTCTTGGGAGACCCAAAAACCAAGCAAACATTTGCCTGCTCTCTTCCTGAGATTCTGTAGGCATGGAGTTTGAGACTCTGTAGTTTAAGAAATTTTCCTAGGCAGTGCCCAAGAACTGATGACTTAATAAAGAAACTTTGGTACATCTACACAATGGAATACTATGCGGCCATTAGGAAAAATGAAGTTATGAAATTTGCCTATAAATGGATGGACATGGAGAGGATCATGTTGGGTGAAATTAGCCAGAAGGAAAAAGACAGATGTAGAATGACTGCATTTATTTGCATGACATGAATAGTTACATGTATGTACACACACACACACACACACACACACATATATATATATATATATTTTTTTTTTTATGTATTATGATACCAATATCCCAGGTCAGATAAAACATGGATCAGGAGGTTTTTCAAAAAATGGAATCTACACAAGCATTTGGGAGTCGAAGGTTCAGTGGGACAGAGAAGGGAACAGTGTGCTAATAATTGTTGTAAGTGATGATACTAGCCTAGTGCTGAGTATTGAATATAGGCAAAAAGATACAGATGATAGCCTCTGAGTGTATGTATTGCAAGCAACTTTGTGTAAGAGAAGGAAGAGAGAGAGAGAAAGAGAGAGAGAGAGAGAGAGAGAGAGAGAGAGAGAGAGAGAGAGAGAAAGATAAAGAACTCTCCATGGAGGCAGACTGGGGAGAGGGGAGGGAGTCGGGGACATTGGTGGTGTGAAATGGGCACTGGTAGAGCGACTGGTGCTGAAAAATGTGTGACTGAAACCCAGACATGAACAGCTATGTAATTGTATATCTCACAATGGTATAATAAAATATTAAAATTTTTTTAAAAAATAAAAGATTTTCCTAGACAACCCAGTACACACTAAGATTTTAAATAAAGAAACCTAAGCCTCCATAGTCTTCTTGGAGTCTCAAAGTGTGATCTGTGAACCAACATCAGCATTAACTGGGTGCTTATTAGAATTTTATGTCAAATCCTAGACCTGCTGTGTCAGAATCTAAATCATAAAAAGATTCTCAGGCAGTCAGAGACACATTAATATTAGAGAAATTCTTTAATTTTTTTTAATAAACCAACATACCAAAGTAATTATGTGTACTGTAAAATAGGATTGTACCATTTACAATTAAGTGTACTGACTTGAAGTTTTCCCTGAATGAAGCCTATGGCAGCTGATGCTATTACTTTTGGAAACCAAGACCCTGTTAGAGAACCTACTGAATTCTTAATGCTACATACCAGACAAGCTTGTGGAAAATACTGCTCCACTGTCCAGACTGCTGAAACAGCGGCGCCCATCTGATACCAAAACTAGCACTATCTTGTTATCTCTGAGTGCAGTCTGGTACATAAGACTGAACCCCCTGAGATAATCTGTATCCTCATTGAGAATTGAAACCTAAGGAAGAATTTGAGCATGTGGAAAATTCTGGAAAGAGAGCCCTCAGTGGAAATGAATTAGCATCAGTACAAGTGTCTAACTATACCTCCAATTCCTGGAAAAGTTGTTTTCAGAGCTTATCACAGTTGAAGATAGGTTATCCACTGAGATTAAGTTCCCAGAAGGAAGAGATCATTGGTACCCACTTTATGTAGCTTACACCATTTTATTATTTCAGCAAATTTAATACTATTTGCTTAAAATTCTGGGTATTTTTTCATCTACAGAAACATAGGCCTTAATGTGCTTAATTAGTCAGTAGAAGCTTATGATAGAGAAAACTTAGAAGTTTTCCTGAACTATTTCCAGTGGTGGCTCATATATTAAACTACCATTAACATCTTATAGAATTGATACATTCTTGGCTGATGTAGAGTGAAAGAATATTATTTAAAGAACCAATGAAACTAGCCTTTCTAGCAAAGGTACACAGAAAGAAGCTGGTAGAATAGCAGGAAGAACGGATGGAAAAACATCAAAAACAACAACAACAAACAACAACAAAACCGACCTGATTTAAATATTCATGAGAAATTTCCAGTTAACTTCTTTTCTCAAATAATCAGTAGCCCACATCCCAATGGGACAAACTGATGATGTTTCCAAGGAATTACATTTTTATATTTATTTGGAAATGACTTGAGGTTTTGAGGTTGCTACAGATTTAAACTTAAAGGATAAACACAGGAGTGGAAAGTGTGTGTTACATCCATTTTGAGAAGAAAGAAATCCTAACAAAGCAGTCAGCCTTCAATATGACTAGAACAAGTAGGAAACCTAAAGACAATATTAACTTTTAAACACTTTGAAATAATGTGGAATTGGTTAATATCATTTTAGTCAGAGAAGAGACTATTACATTATTTATACCAGGATCTTTGAAGGTATTTTTTCCCCCTCTCAGCTGTATCATTTTGGTGTTAATGAGCATTAAACTCATATATCAAAGAGAGAATAATAAACCTTTAAATGTCAACCCAAAGGAGGTTCTTATTTTTCTACTTGCAACTGAGAGATGGGGAGGATAATTTAAAATATGAAAAACCAGGAAAATTACATGAAAATTTATCTGTGAGGCCAGGAGGATAATTTAAGATATGAAAACCAGAAAAATTACATGAAAATTTATAAAGAGAAAGTAGAAGAGGCTTGAAATTGCAGAGTACTTGAATAAGAAATGAGTTTTACCTGATATTCAGCACACAATAGTTAGAACAAAGCAGGTGCCTTCAAGAAACTGACAATGTGGAATCAGGAACTTGCGCTAAACATTTAGAAGCGATTCCTTGTGTTTGTTATAGGAATGGCAGATGTGAGCATTAATCACCAAGTTTGCCATAGTCTATAAGCATGAACTGGTACGTGATTTGTAAAGCAAGATGTTTTTATTGTACATGATACTAATTTTAAAAAAAGGAAATGAATTAAAGGACCATTCAGAGTGAGCTATAGTGCATTTGCTAAGGCCAACTGATCTACAGAATAGAGCTTAACCTGGTGGGAGGATGAAGGGATAAAGTTGGGGGATGTACTATGGTGGGGACGTAATGTTGCAATCTTCTGTGCATGAAACCCTACTATTATGAGCATTGTAAATCATGGTGCTTCAGTTAAAAAAGATCCCTAAATAACAGATGTGGATTGAATTGGTGCAAAGTAAAATACTCCTTTTAAGGTGACCTGCAAGAGAATAGGTTTCTCTAAATTATAATGTCACAATAGATATACCGAAAAGAAGACATGAGACTCTTTCACACTGGGTAATTCAACAGATTGCAGAGAAGAGAGAAGACAGCACACACCTGGGCCTACGGAGTTTTCAGGCAGGCCTACATGCGGCGAGAACAGGCAGATTGTGAGCTTCTCACTTAGGAAAAACAGGAACATAAATTCAAAGTTTAAAACTGTGTTTCTCCCCCAAAAAGACAGGTTTGTTGTTTTTCAAAAGCGTCTATTTTAATGCAGTTACTTATGAGAGCTTCTGAGCTTGCTACATCTACAACCATTTTACTTTCCTGACTTTTTTCCATTAGATTACTTTATGTTCCTTAAATCATGAGTCATAGAAGAGTGGAACATATAATGTGCAGTTCTGAGGAGAATCCATATAGATTATAATTGATACTCAAGGTTTAGATCAGCTCACCTCTTTTGGGCTTTAAGGACTGAAGCCTATCTGAAGTTCAGACCATCTGTTACTATGACCAAAACTCCACCAAGATGTGGTCCTTAGAAACATTTAAAGTCTTGAGATTTAACTATGTGCAAATTAAAACTAACAAAGAAGGGACCTGCATCATATTAGGCTCAAGTTTTAGCAAGATGTTAGTCAACAGGAGGAGGAAATAGGATTCATGCCCTATTTCATAATTTTGATTAAAACAAGTGATTTGTGGACTATTAATGGAGTCAATGGAAGGCATCAAAGTCTCACCTTGTGGGGAAATGCTGGGCGCCCCACACAAAATCCGGGATCAGGGTAAGAGATCCCCTTCTGCTCCAGGGAATCAGTGACCAGTGGATAGGGAAAGACACAAGACTCCAGAAAAGTATCAAAATGCTTTACTTAACACAGGTTCTGGCATACAAATCAGCAATAGGAAAACCTCGAAACTTAGGGTTCCTGGTGGGGCCACAGCCACGTGTTAAGGCCCTGCAAAGAGGAGACAACTAAGAGGCAAGAAGGGGAGCACCGGCACAAAAGGGGGGCAAGAGAGAGAAAGGAAGCAGGCTAGTTGTTATATCCCTGCAACCCAGACCTCCCACTCTAATGGAAAGCCATCAGGGTCAAATTCCTACAGGTAATTTCTCCCAGGACCTCACCTAAGCCCTTTGAGATGTTAATGTTGCCCAGCCAAGATCTGCCTTAGAAGTACCATGCAGGATAGAGTGAAGGAGTGCTTCTGAGATGAACTGTATCTCAGAATACAAAGGCATGCATCTGTACCAAAGAATATTCTATTGCCAGTTATATATTTCTCCAAGCCTTCACAATATCTTAACTTCATGGTTGTTTTGTATATCAGCCTTTGAGTTATCAGAGAGCCATGCTTGCTTGCTTGAAGGCAAACAGCATTTCTCTCTGGTCTAATTACTTAGAGATCCTACGTGGCCAGGCAAATATACCAGTAAGATCTAGCTAGTCCCACGATGATTGTGGCAGCATGAGAGAATATTTATACCAGACAGTATAGAATATATGGTCAGATAAACTGCCAAATTCAAACTGTCCTCCTCCTATCTACAAAGTGACCTGCAGGAGGCAACTCCAGGCCAGATGCAGAGGCTCTGGGCAGCAGTGTACTGCAACATCATCTTACTCACTTTTCCTCTTTATTCTCTTTGGCCTTTGTCATCTTCTTTATAAAGTTACTGAAAAATTTGAGTTGCTCACCGACAGAAACATGAACTGTGAAGTTCATCAATTATAAATGACATTAAAGAATCTCTGCTGATTTTCCCTCCTGTTTGCTAGTGCAGCCTCTCACATTTATACAGAACCTGTTGTCTGGGGCAACCGAGTGCTTTTCTCTTGCTAGCTAGAGATCTGATAGAAAATTCATTCTAAGCTGTTAATGATTTATTGTGTGGTTTCATCCATATAGATAAAGGTATGTACAAAGAAGAGGAGGATAAGAAGAAGTGGGCAGTACATAACCAAACTCGTAGAGTTCTTTCAAGCATTTGTAATTGTGGTAAATAATCTCCCTAAGCCCTGGGAGAGAAAGATGATCTAAGTTTGAGATACAAATCACGTGCTTTGCAAAGCCTGGAATCCTGAAGTTCTCCCCCAAAAAAAATGTGTGTTTTTTCCAATAAATTTGGCAGTGGGTTCTAAGTGCACAGTCTGTAGGAATCTTCTCTGTCCTCTCACCTGGTTCCTTTCTCCTCCAGATATTTGGGTCTTGTAATGGTTATTCCAGCTTTGTCTCCCCACTTAGTCACTGTATACACACTTTGTATATTCTCTAGAAATTCCGTCACTGTGTACTATAAATTGACTTAATATTTCTCTATCAATTAGAAAAAAAGATCTCATTGAAAGGAGAAATTAAAGGAACAAAATTTTACTATTGGATTCTGGGCAGAAAACCTACTGAACAGAAATCAGTGATTTCTGTTCCATGACTAGTGGAGGAGTGTAGTCAAACACAGAGCTTGAAGCAATATTTTATGCTATTGTTTTTACTTATAGGCTGCCATAAATAACCCATCAAATGTACCTTGTTATAAAATAGCAATAATTGTAGCTGGCGAAAATGTTGTGGTTTATATGAAATACACTATTTTATTTCTTTTTTTTTATTTAATTTTATTTTATTATTCCCCCTCCAAATATTATTACACCATTTTAGACATACAATTAAAAGATGCTTATGTAGAGTTTTGGTTCTACCGTGTTCCAACACCCATCCCTCCACCCAAAACCCATCTCCCATCACCAATGTCCCCACCTCCCTCCCCCTCCCACACCTCAACTACTTGGCAGGTTCTGTATGTCATTTCTCTCCTCTTTATCTCTCCCTCCCGCCAAACTTTCTTGCTCTTAGTGGAATGAAGTGCATTAAAAGACATTACTGTTTCCACTATTTTAATGGACCTGCTTGGCCACTTGCAGCCGCGCGACCTGGGCTTGAACTGGTTTTGCTCTGTTAATCTGGTCGTGAGGCAGTTTCCCAGCATCTGGACAGCGAAAATGGTGGCTAGTGTGATGGGCGAGTCTCATCCGGCTGCTTCCGGGACCCCCAGAGGTGACGGACCCACTCCCAAAACCCATCTGCCCTCCTGGGGGTCCCATAGTTATCTGGGCCCGGGCGAGCAGAGTTCCAGCCTCCCCAGCCGCTTGTGAGCCTCTTCATGCTATGGCTGGCGGCCCCAGGGAAGCTCCTGGGCGGGGCCACCAGGCTCGACAAAATGGAGGGGGAATGACCGAACCCTGACTCCATCTGACGAATTCCCAGTGATTTCTGCTTCTGGGAGCCGCCTACCTGGGCTCGAACTGGTTTGGCTCTTTGAATTTGGTCGTGGCGCAGTTTCCCAGCGTCTGGACAGCGAAAATGGTGGCTAGTGTGATGGGTGAGTCTCATCCGGCTGCTTCCAGGACCCCCCAGAGGTGACGGGGCCCACTCCCAAAACCCATCTGCCCTCCTGGGGGTCCCATAGTCAGCTGGGCCCTGGGTGAGCCGAATTCCAGCCTCCCCAGCAGCTAATATTTCTATTATTTTATTCCCAAATTTTATTTCTATTATTTTTTTTTGCTCCCAAATTTTAGAACAATGATAGAATCTAGGAATATCTATCTTTCTATTATCCCTGTTTGAAAAGTATCAACAAGTAATTGTATTTATTCTTGACCCAAGATGGTATTAGTGGTTGAAAAGTTAATGAAAAATTTTTAAAAAGTCAAGAATGTCAAATAAAAAATCTTGTGAGATTAGGGGCACAAAATAAAAATAAATATTCTGAAATTTCAGGAAAGCACTATATGTAAATGGTGGAGAAGCTATATCAAAACTGTTCTGAAAGTGAGAGATGAATGATTTAGTTACTAAAAAATTGGAAGAGGTTGAATTATGTTTCATATGATGTCAATGGGCATTTGTGTTGGATATTTTCCATTAAGCTCTTATGGCCCAATCCCTCTGCATGTCCACTAAATACTGTACTCCTTAAGTCTTAGATACATTGATTATACAATTTCCCGAATTTTGGCTTTTCCAAAAGGAATTAGGAAATACTTGAATGGGAACATGATGAGAATGAGACTATCCAAAGTTTTAATTTTTCTAGCTATTTTCCATCAGACCACCACTATTTGGCTGCTTCAATTTCAGAAGAAGCGGAAGCCAAAAAATAGTTCTGACCATGCAAATTCCTACTGGTTGCTTCCTTATTAATTTTTTGCTAGATTTTTGCCACAGCAATATCCATTACTCTTTTCTCTATAAGCCTACCCACTCTTTTAAAAATGGGTTACTATATGGAACTACCCTCAAGGACTGAGTCCAAGTATGCTGTTTCATGACAATACCTCAATCTGAATTCTTATATTAAAAAGAGATTAACACGCTGATAAAATATTGCAAGTAATTTACCACCAAATTCTTTTCTTTCATGCTGTCTTGTCATCTCACAATATTTTCCCATCAGTATTCTGAATCATCTGATAATCTCAAGACCAAGCTAAAAGAAAAATTCTATCATATAAAATAAGATACTAATTTAGTTTCTTTGAGGCTCTTTTGGGACTGCATCAAAATGTGTTCAGGGATTACTCTGCACTCAGGAATCACTCCAGGCTGTGTTCTGGGCACCATATGGTGTCCCAGGGATAGAACAGGTTGCAAGCTAAGTGCCCTGCAATGAACTATCTCTCCAACTTCAAATAATTAATTTTGAAATAGAATATGAAGCACTATTTCTTGCAAAATTATCTTTGTTGTAAAATATTTTCACTTGTGTCCTTAATTTGGTTGCTTGATTTTGAGGGTCAAAAGTGAGCAGGACCCTAAATATATGTATTGCAAGCCACAATGTGTAAGAAAAGGGAGAGGGGGGAGAAGAATAGGAAGAGCGCCTGCCATAGAGGCAGGCTGTGCAAGGGAGGAGGGAATCTGGGGACACTGATGGTGGGAAAAGTGCACTGATGGAGGGATGAGTGCTGGAACACTGTATGACTGAAACCAAATCAAGAATGTCTTTGTTAGTGTATATCTCATGGTGATATAACAAAACAAAAATAATTTTAAAAATGAGCTAGACTTCCAAAAATACTGCTGAATTTTAGAAATAAGTCAATAATGGGATAAAATTATGACTACATTTTTTAGATTGTTGACTTAAATCTGTGTGTCTTATACATAAACTCACTTATCAATACAAACTGCATTAACCTCACACAGAAATAGAATGATATGAAGAATATTATGAATACCTTTCTTAGTCCCAAATTGTTCTCAGCTTTTCAACTACTGGAATTCTACAAAGTATTTTATGTTTCTGAGGAGATTAGTTCACTATTCAGAATGACTATGTTGGACTGTACCATTGTGCAGAATCAAATACCACCCTGTTGGTACGTATTTGTGGGCAAGGTAATGTTGTGTTGTGAGCATCCAGACTAGATCCAGCAATGCCACACCAGCTGCCAAAGATACTATAAGAAGTAAATACACAGAAGCACTCATGCCAACAAATATGAGGACAATTTAGGCAAATCATTAAAAATATGTCAGCATCTCTGCTACTTTACGGATATCATGCGGGTGAATCAATGAGCTAAGCTATAATAGGATTCAAATTCATTGATTATCAGGTTAACAAGATGACATGCAAACTTGAAATGCAACATTTCTTTGACTTCTTTTGAGAAGTAAATAGAACAATTACTCAGTTGCGAGTTACTTAAACTGAATTCTATTGGGTCTGTACTAGGAAGTTTGCTAGTCTTAATGATGATGTCTTGGAGGTCTTGGAGACTAGAAGTGTGTGTATTTTACAATAAGAATCTTATTAAAATAGAATCAATGTTTATTCACATATAATGTTTAAATAAAATCAGAAGAAATTATAAATGTGTTATTAGAATCATAATAAGTTTGTGCACAGATAAGAAAACACTGAAAGGAAACATTTGATATAAGTGAGAGAAGTGGATCCATACCCAGAGAAGTGAGTTAGAGGGCCAGAGAGGTAGTACAGCAGATAAGGTACTTTCCTTGTACTCAGGTTCTATCCCTAGGACTCCATATGATACCCTGAGGTCCTTCCAGGAATGATTCCTGAGCACAAATCCAGGAGTAGGCCCTGAACCCTGCCAGGTATGATGCCTCCCGAACAAAAGAGGTGGGATACCTGGTAGTTCATGGATTATTTCCAGGTCACCTGATTGCTAACTGTCTTGCTAGTTGTACTGCAGGCAACAGGTATGAAGTGGAGAGTGAGGGAGGTAGCCTCCAGAAAAGGGCACTTCTTCCTCTCTGTGCAGCTCTCCTCAGGCTTCCTAAGAAGTGGCTGGAATTGTTTAGGAATTGTAAAGTCAGAAATGAGCATATGTGTGAAACCACACTTGTTTCACACCAGACCCATAAGGCAGATGTCAAGCTGTGCCTAAGCCCACATGACATACACGTTCTTTGAAGATGAAAGTCTGTCCTGACTTCTGTTCAAGGAGAGTCGCATCACCTTGCCTCACAGGGGAGAATCTCAGGAGATGGCAGTGAAGCAAAATAGTTTTATTTAATGAAATTTCATTAAAGAAATAAGGGGATAGACAGACAAATGAACAGACAGATGGACAGACAGGGAAACAGAGAGAGGGACAGTCAGAGCGGTGGGGATAGCTAAAGAAAGAATAAAAAGCTCCTCCAAAGGGAATAAAGCCAAGAGTGTGCATCGCAGATTAAGATCTGGATGAATCTTCAGAGTAGAAAGTGCCTTGCATGCCTGTACAGACTTGGTTTTATTTTTATTTATTTAACTTATTTTTTTGAATTTTATTTATTATACCATCATGATATACATTTGCAAAGATATTTATGATTGGACTTCAGTCATACAGTGTTCCAGCACCCATACCTCTTCCAATGCCCATTTCCCACCAATGTCCCCAGATTCTTTCCCTCTTCCCCAGCCTGCCTCTATAGGAAGGCACATTTCTTCTTCTTCTTCTTCTTCTTCTTCTTCTTCTTCTTCTTCTTCTTCTTCTTCTTCTTCTTCTTCTTCTTCTTCTTCTTCTTCTTCTTCTTCTTCTTCTTCTTCTTCTCCTTCTTCTTCTCCTTCTTCTCCTTCTTCTCCTTCTTCTTCTTCTTCTTCTTCTTCTCCTTCTTCTTCTCCTTCTTCTTCTTCTTCTTCTTCTTCTTCTTCTTCTTCTTCTTCTTCTTCTTCTTCTTCTTCTTCTTCTTCTTCTTCTTCTCCTTCTCCTTCTCCTTCTCCTTCTTCTTCTTCTTCTGCTTCTTCTCCTCCTCCTCCTTCTTCTTCTTCTCCTTCTCCTTCTCCTTCTCCTTCTCCTCCTTCTCCTCCTCCTCTTCCTCCTCCTCCTCCTTCTCCTTCTCCTTCTCCTTCTCCTTCTCTTCTCCTCCTTCTCCTCCTCCTCCTCCTTCTTCTTCTTCTTATCCTTCTTCTCCTTCTTCTCCTTCTTCTTCTGCTTCTTCTCCTCCTCCTTCTTCTTCTTCTTCTTCTTCTCCTTCTCCTCCTTCTTCTCCTCCTTCTCCTCCTCCTCCTTCTTCTTCTTCTTCTTATCCTTCGTCTCCTTCTTCTCCTTCTTCTTCTGCTTCTTCTCCTCCTCCTTCTTCTTCTTCTCCTTCTTCTTCTCCTTCTCCTCCTTCTTATCCTCCTTCTTCTCCTTCTTCTCCTTTTTCTTCTCCTCCTCCTTCTCCTCCTCCTCCTCCTTCTTCTTCTTCTCCTTCTTTTTCTCCTTCTTCTCCTTCTCCTCATTCTTCTCCTTCTCCATCTTATTCTCCTCCTCCTCCTCCTCCTTCTTCTTCTTCTTCATCTTCTTCTTCTCCTTCTCCTCCTCCCTCCTCCTTCTCCTTCTTCTTCTCCTTCTCCTTCTCCTCCTCCTCCTCCTTCTTCTCCTTCTCCTACTCCTTCTCCTCCTTCTCCTTCTCCTTCTCCTCCTCCTTCTCCTTCTCCTTCTCCTTCTCCTCCTCCTTCTTCTTCTTCTCCTTCTTCTTCTCCTTCTTCTCCTCCTTCTTATCCTCCTTCTCCTTCTTCTCCTTTTTCTTCTCCTCCTTCTCCTCCTCCTCCTCCTTCTTCTTCTTCTCCTTCTTCTTCTCCTTCTCCTTCTTCTTCTCCTTCTCCTCATTCTTCTCCTTCTTCTCCATCTTATTCTCCTTCTCCTCCTCCTCCTCCTCCTCCTCCTTCTCCTTCTTCTCCTTCTCCTTCTCTTCCTCCTCCTTCTCCTTCTCCTTCTCCTACTCCTTCTCCTCCTTCTCCTTCTCCTTCTCCTCCTCCTTCTCTTTCTCCTTTTCCTCCTCCTCCTCCCTCCTCCTCCTTCTTCTTCTCCTCCTTCTCCTTCTCCTCCTTCTCCTTCTTGTCCTCCTTCTCCTTCTCTTCTCCTTCTACTCCTCCTTCTCCTACTACCCCCTCCTCCTCTTCCTTCTTCTATTTCTGCTCTACTTATGCTTCTACTTCTGATTCTTCCTCCTCCTCCACCACCTTCCTCCTTTATTTCTCTCTCTCACTTCTTTGCACATTGTGGCTTGCCTTATATTACATTTAAGGGTCATCATGTTTATCCCTGTGCCTACATCCAATGCTCAGTTCTAGTCTGGCATTACCATTTCCAACAATTAGTAGAACACTGGTATATATTTATATCCCACAGAAGAATGAAGTCATTCATATATGTCCTTTTCCTTCTGACTGATTTCTCTCAGCATGATAATCTTCATGTCCATCCATTTGTAGGTAAATTTCATGACTTTCTCTTTCCTGAAAGCTGCATAGTATTCCATTGTGTAGATGTACAATAGTTTCTTTAGCCAGTCTTCTGTTCTCGGGCATTCATATTGTTTCCAGATTCTGGCTATTGTGAATAATGCTGCAATGAATATAGAACTGCAGATATATTTCTGCTGTGTGTTTTTGGTCTCTCAGAGTATATTCCAAGGAGTGGTATTGCTGGGTCAAATGGGAACTCGATATCAAGTTTTTGGAGGAATGTTCATATTGTTTTTCAAAAGGGCTGAACCGGTCGGCACTCCAACCAACAGTGGATGAGAGTCCTTTTTGTCCCACATCCATGCAGCTTCATGTAAAAATAAATGAACTTAGACCATCTTCTATTGCCATGCACAAAAGGCAGAAAAATGGATTAAAGATCTGAACATCAGACATGAATCTATAAGGTACATCGAGGAAACAGGCAAAACCCTGCACAACATTGAAGCTAAAGGCATCTTCAAAGACAAAACACCACTGACCAAGCAAATGGAAGCAAAGATAAACAAATGGGATTATATGAAATGAAAAGCTTCTGCACCTCAAAAAGAAAGTGACCAAGATACAAAGACAGCCCACAGAATAGGAAGGATTATTTACCCAATACCCAACTAATAAGGGATTAATCACGATCACGATCACGATCTTCCCGTTAATCATCTATTTGCTAGAGCGGGCACCAGTAATATCTCAATATGTCCTGTCACATGCTGTAGAGCCAAGGGCATCGGCTTGGTACAGGAACATAAAGAGCCTCAAACCATTATATTAGGTCATGAGAATGATCTAATATAATTGTTACTGGCATTTGGCATATCAAATACAACACGAGCAGCTTGCTAGGCTTGCCGTGCGGGAGGCATACTCTATAAACACCTCCAAATAAAGCCTTTATTGATGAACCGCGCGGCCGCTTGCGGCGGCTGGCTGTGATGGGCTGGTTGGCTGGGTGGAGTTCCACCCAGGAGGAGAAGAAGAAGGAGCCGGGCTGTGATGGGCTGGTTGGCTGGGTGGAGTTCTAATCCAGAAGGGATTAATATCAAAAAATATACAAGATACTGGTAGGACATTTTTAGTTCCTTTTCCTCATCTTTCTCTTTTTAAAATTTTTATTATACACTGTGAGATATACAATTACAAACATGTTTGTTTGAATTTCATCATACAGTTTTCCAGAACCCATCTGTCCACCAGTGCCCATTTCCCATCACCAGTGTCCCCAATTCCTCCCCCCATCCCCAAGCCTGCCTCTATGGCAGGCACTTTACCTCTTCTCTCTCTCTCTCTCTCTCTCTCTCTCTCTCTCTCCCTTCTTTTTACACATTGTGGCTTGCAATACATACAATTACAGGTATCACGTATATCCCTTTGCCTACATTCAATGCTCAGTACTAGGGTGCTTTTATCATTTCCAATGATTATTAGCACACTGTTCCCTGCTCTGTCTTAGCTAACCTCTAACTCCCACACACTTAAAGTGGATTCCACCCACTGACAAGACTTCCTCATCCATGTTTTGCCTGGCCTTGGAATTTGGTGTACATTATTTTTATAATTATATCCTATAAATAAATGCAATCATTTTATACCTGTCCTGTTCCCTCTGGCTAATTTCCACTCAGTATGATCCTCTCCATGTCCATCTATTTATAGGCAAATTTCATAACTTTGTTTTTCCTAACGGTTGCATAGTATTCCATTGTATAGCTGTATCAAAGTTTCTTTATCCAGTCATCTGTTCTCGGGCACCTTGGTTGTTTCCAGATTCTGAGTATTGTGAATAGTGCTGCTATGAACATAAAAGTGCAAATGGTGTTTTTGCTGGGTGTTTTTGGCCTCCCAGGGTGTATTCCCAGGAAAGGTATGGCTGGGTCAAATGGGAGCTCAATTTCTAGTTTTTGGAGGAATGTCCATATTGTTTTCCAAAAAGACTGGACTAGTCGGCATTGCCACCAACAATGGAGAGTTCCTTTCTCCCTGCATCCATGTCAGCACTGGTTGTTCTTGCTCTTTTGGATATAAACCAATCTCTGAAGTGTGAGTTGATATCTCATTGTTGTTTTTGGCTTGCATCTCCCTGATGATTAATCACTGGTAGAACTTTATGGGGAAAAATCCAACCCCATTAAAAACAGGGAGAAGAACAGAAACTTCTACAAAGAACAAATTCGAATGGCCAAAAGGCATATGAAAAAGTGTTCTTCATCATTAGTCATCAGGGAGATGCAAATAAAAACAGAGTTGGTTTGATAGGAGCATTGTCAAGAGGAAGAATTTTGGATTCTTCATAGTCGTTCCATATTCTTATCACCTTTAGATTCTCTTGAAGTATCTCTCTTTTCTGAGGGGGTCCACCATTTTCTGGGTGGTACCTAAATTTCTACATCTGGGTGGTGGTTATTTCTTCTGTCTCCAAAGAGTTCACCCTTTGCATCTGAAAGGGCTGTTGTCTTGGTGCCTTTGGGCTTCTTCAGAACTGGTGACTAAAGGAGCTTTTCAAAATTTCCTTCCCAGAAGCCCATTTATGTGAAAATTGAAATTATGTTACTTAAAATGATAAGATAACACATAATATTACATTTTAAAAATAACTTTACAAGAATGTAAGCTTTAATGCTTTGAAAATATAATAATATACATTCAACCTTGTATAAAATATTAGGAATTCATTTGAAACAACTGTCATCAGAAGCCCTGTCATCTAATCCAATGATAAAGGAACTTAATTTACTTTTTTTTTTTTTTGGTTCATGTTTCATGAAACATGTTACTGTAAATAAACAGATTTTTCAGATACAAACCTGGAAAAAACCAGATATATTAGAATTTGTGTGGGTGAGACACAGAGGTAGTTACTCAGTATCTCATTTGAAACACAAGACAAAAATAATTAGAAAAAGATGCTGCTTATGAAACTGATGCAAACATAGGGGTTATTTTTATTTTTAGTAGTAGAGGAACACTTTATCATTCTAACATTGCTGTGTATTGAGGAGTTATTATAAAACAAACTTACTTTTTCAGCAATAATTCTAGGAGCAAGTAAATACAAAAAGATACTTTGGAAACTTTTGAAATATATTACACACCTCCTAAATGTTTCCAATGAATTTGGTTGACGTTTATGGAGGTAAATTATGTAATTACATAAATGACTTAATACTGTGGAACTTCTCTTTTCTTAGTTCTATCTCTTCCCTCATATTATCTCTTTGACAAATGGCAGGAATTGTCTCCGGAAACATCTATGCCTCCTTCTTCCATTTGAATTTCCTTATATCATTTTTAGGAAGTGGATGAACTTTCTAGTAAGCCTTTTATGGTACATATTATATGATTACTAATATGAATGGTTTGAAGATTAGTGCTGGAGATTAGGTTCTTACCTTGCATATAGGCAACTCTGGTTTGACCCCAGTACTTTATATGACACCCAGAGCACCTTATCTGATCTTCTGAGTATCTCTGTGCATGATCCCTGAGTGCAGAGCCAGGACTAAGCAGGGAACAGCACTGGGTGTGGAACCAAAAAGAACATAATGTAAATTGTTTAGTATCTTACTACACAAAAAAGTTTGAGTTGGGGCAAGTTCTTTTGACAGTCTAGAGATGATATTTCAAATTCTGAATGCATGACCATTATTCTGGGATGGGCAGGCTGCCTGAAGACTGGCTCCCTGGATACATGCTCAGTCATGGAACTGTTTTGACAAAAAACAATAGAAAGGAAAAATTTCTAAGAAAATCATATTTGGATGGTGATATATTAATGGGTGTAGTAAAAAAAACTATACAAAACGGAAACTAGAAATTAGAAAACAATTGGATAGAAGCAGGGCATGGGGTAATAAGGAAGCAAGGGGTGTCTTTTATCATTCAACCTTTGAGTTTGTTTTTGGGTCCACTCTTTGAGGTTTTTTTCCCCAGTTCAATCATTAGAACTTTTAAGTATTCAACAGGTAAAAGACTTTACCCATAATAGCTGAATGTGCTTCTGATTGTCCAGAATTCTGAAATTGAAGGAAAGACTTCAGAGACTCATGTTTTTAAATGAAACTAGTGTCAGACTTAAACTTATATTGATGTTCTTATGATAAAACTACCAAATACATTAAATATGTTTACCCTATCTATTCTGATAAAAAACAAATCCCAGGATTCTAAAACTTAGTAGAAAATCAAGAAGTTAATGGTGGGGTCACAGTGATAGTGCAGCAGGTAGAGTTTTTCTTGCATTCAGCTGACCGGGTTCAATCCCTGGCATCCCATATGGTCTCCCTCGCACCACCAGGAGTAATTCCTGAGCTCAGAGACAGGAGTGACCACTGAGCACCACCACTATGCCCCCAAAATAAAACAAAACAAAATAAAACAAAAAAGAAATCAGACACAAACATAATTGTATTTGGCTTATTTGAGGGTCACATTTGACAGTGCTTATGGCGTTAATGAAGAAAACACTGCTTTGAATATTGAGAGCTCAGGCCTGTTTCCAGAATTACCATTAAATATCGCAGTATAATTATTTCTGCTTTCTGGACTTCTGTCTGTATTTTTAAAAAAATTCTCAGTTGTGAAATGAGGGGTGGAATATAACATAAATAAAACATCTTCAAGATTCCAAATAGAAGTTCTTCAATATCTGCAGTATGACTGGCATGAATAAGTATGTGGGATAAAGCTTTCATTAAAGCTTCCATGTTGCAGACAACGCTACCAGTAGGTTAAAGGAATGATGTTTAAAACATTAAGATGCCCGATGCAAAACAGAAATTTTAATGTAGAAATACATAAAGTCTGATCCATTCCACAATTCTGAGAAAAAATAGTCATAGTAATGATGTGATGCTGGAGTTACCAATTAAGGATCTTGAATAATTCTTTTATATAGTATCTGTGAAAATGGAGGAGCAAAAGAAAATGTAAAAGTTCATTTTCTTATAAAATCAAGAAAAATAGACAACATATAGAATCAATTTTTTAATCATGTAGAATCATGGATTGCTCTAAATTAAAACTATAGTTAAAATGTATGTATATATAACTTAAGGCATTTTAATAATATTGTCCCAGGGCCGAGCAGTAGCCCAGTGGGTAGGGTGTTTGCCTTGCCGCGGCTGGCCTGTGCCAGCCTGGGTTCGATCCTCGGCATCCCATATGGTCCCCCGAGCACCTCCAGGAGTAATTCCTGAGTGCAGAGCCAGGAGTAACCCTTGAGCATTGCCGGGTGTGACCCCCAAAGAAAAAAGACCAAAAAAATAATCTTGTCCCATGTCCTGTATGATAGTCTTAAAATAACAGCTTACATTCCTAGGTACTGGAAGGGTACAAAATGTACAAAATTACATTTCAGGTACTGAAAGGGTACAAAATGAACCTCATTTACAATGAATTATAAAAATTCTCTTAATACGTTTGTAGACTCTTTGGAAGACCAAATTTTTATTTGACTTAACTTGGAGCTTACCCAGTGCTAGTATAGCATTCTAGGGTCATTTGCTAAAAAAGTTACAAAAAAAATTAGTTGCTATTGCCAGTGGGAAGGAATAACAGTTGGGGAAAAAAACTTGCTAAAAAGTTTAGGAGGAAAAGTTAGAAATAAGAGGGCTTACATATCTTATTTACTTAGATTGGTTAAAAAGAAACAGGAAATGGACATTCACTAAGTAATAAAAGAAAGTGGCAGGGGAAGACATTACTACCAACCTAACAGAAATAGAAAGATGTGGAACACTATTTGCAATTACATGCCTACAAATAAAATGAACTAAGATGATATGAACAAATTTCTAGCATGTAAACTAGCAAAACTTGCTCAACAAGGAACTGAAAATTTCCTTATAGTATAGAAAACTTGTTATGTCAAGAGATTAGATCAACAGTCAAAAAAGCCTTTTAAACAGAGACTATTAACACTTTCAAAATTCTGTAAGACCACTATTTTTTCGGACAGAGATATCTCAAGAAACAAAAATACAGACTAATATCTCATCAGTGTGCCAACAATGATCCTTAAAATAAAACAATATGAATTCATAAGCTAATGGTTTGAGGCTCTTTATGTTCCTGGAGCAAGCAGGTGCCCTTGGGCTCTACTTGCATGAGACAGGTCGTATGGAGATGTTACTGGTGCCCGCTCGAGCAAATGGACGATGAACGGGAAGACAGTGATACAGTGATACAGGAAACTAATGAAATTTATTAGGGAATTCAAGAGTGGTCAACAATAATAGTAAACATTACCCTGGAAGATATTGTCAGGGAAATTATACACAAAGAGTTATTCTAGAAGAAACTATCCAGTAGAATGCCCTCAAAATTATAGGCAACAATTTCAAATTAACAGAAGGTGAAATGAGATTTAGCACCACTGCACAATGTGAAATAGTACAGGAAGTTCCTTATAATATATGAAGGAAAATGACACTAGATAGAAACTCAAGCCTGTGTGAAGAAATAAAGAATTAAAAATAGAAAATGTTTGAGGAAAAATAAAAATATTGTATTACTTTAAGGAGAAATTTGTTCAAGGTAAATATGTTCAAAATTAATTATTTTAAAAACTTGTATAAATTATGAAGAAATAAGTTTCAGGACAAATTTATTTGTGGTACAGAACAGAACCACAATGAAAGGAAATAGATCTCTGGAAAATTATCACATGTTTTTTATATCACTGGTAATCATTGAAAATTGTTAAGACATTGACTCAAAAATATGCTAAAATTCACATTTTAAGGTACAAGAAGATTACTATAAAATCACAGTAAAGGACAGACAATGGGATACTTTAAAATATTTAATCCATAAGAAGGCAATAATGGATCATAAAATGAGGCCAAAAACCCAGATGGAACATATAGAAAACAAGTAGTAAGACAGCATGCATAAACTTCAATATGCAAATAAACCTTTTATGATGAATAAATACAATTAAAAAGAAGAGAGAATATGGAAATAAGATGGCACAACTGCTAAATAGTCTTCATAAGATAAACACTTCAAATACAAACATGCAGATTAGTCAAAAGAAGATATGTTGAAGAAATACTAATTATAAAAGAAAGCTGAACAAATATATTAATTTCATAGAAATAGCTATTAAATGATCATGGAAAATAGTTCATGTCTTATAAAGATATAACCCTGAATGAGTAAGCACCAAATGACAGTATTCAAAATATGTTAAGGAGCCATTTTCTTTTTTTTTTTTTTTTTTGTATTTAACATTTTATTATACCACCGTGAGATATACAATTACAACGTTGTTCACGCTTGGGGTTTCGGTCACATAGTGTTCTAGCACCCCGCCCTCCACCAGTGCCCCTCAGCCACCACCCATGTCCCCAATTCCCTCCCCCTCCCACATCCCGCCTAAATGGCAGGTTCTTTATCTCCTCTCCTCTCCCTCTCTCTCTTAAGGAGCCATTTTCAAACAAGAGGTAAATTGTCCAAAACCATAAGTACAATAATTTCAAATCCGTATTTCAATAATTCATAAATAATTAAACAAAAAGTAACAAATAACTAGATAAGACTTGAATATCTCTATTAATTATCCTGATTTAATTATATATAGCTAATTAGAAACCCAAAAGAAGCAAAAACTACATATTTTTGTTTTGGGGCAACACCCAGAGATGCTCAGTAGTTATTACTGGCTCTGCACTTGAGAAGTGCTGCTGGTGGTAACTCAGGCTCTAAATGGCATGGCCAGAATCAAACCTGGGCAAACAGCGCACAAGGCAAGCACTTACTCTTTATATCATTGCTGTAAACTGTGCACAAGGCAAGCACTTACTCTTTATATCATTGCTTCTGTCAGGAACTTGCATTCTTTTTAGCTGCATACTCAACTTTCTTTGTCCAGAAAGTAAGTCCCAATAAATTCAGAGGTCTAAAAATTATTTCCAAACTGACTATAATTTTTTTTTAATTTCAGGAAATGAGTAGGCAAGCTGTATATCAGAAGCAAATATACACATTTTTTATGTATGACTGAGAACATTTATACAGTCTATACAGTATAATCCTAAAATCTAGTGACAGGGACGTAGACTTCCAGGGAGTAAACATTTTAGTGGTCATTCGCCAAGGATGATACATAGAGCCAATAAGCACATCAAAATTACTCCTCATTAATCATCAGCAAATATGCAAATGCAATAGCTTGTGATGCGGCATGATATTAAAAATTGGTAATGCAAGTGCTGATGAATATACAGAACAGCTGGAGCTCTCATTCATTGCTAGCAGGGATAGAAAATGGTAGTACTA
Organism: Cryptotis parvus; assembly: GCA_021461705.1. Taxonomy (NCBI): domain Eukaryota; kingdom Metazoa; phylum Chordata; class Mammalia; order Eulipotyphla; family Soricidae; genus Cryptotis; species Cryptotis parvus. The sequence goes on along the minus strand of JAJIBD010002497.1, from coordinate 64,375 downwards.
TGTTGTAGAAAGCCCTTGGAAAGTGTCTTACAAACTCCCAGTCCCCAATCTGACCTAGCACTTCCAACTCCCAATCATTTGTCCAAAAGAAACAAAATATATCTCCACAAAACATGTGTGCAATAATGTTAACAGCAACTTTATTCATGAATTCCCCAAACTGTATATATTCCAACACGGTAATGAGGAAACAAGAGATATTAGTTGGCAATAAAAAAGGAACAAAGGTAAGGTTCTAATGCAGCCATGCAGCTGGTGGGACTGATTTTGTACTTTTCCATCTAAAATTGCTGAAGAGACATCAATATTCTTTATTTTGATAGGTATGAGGTTACAGAGATGTATCCATTTTATTAAATTAATGAGAAATCTGTACATACCTCCATAGACAATAAAATGAGAAATCCTACTTGAGAGAAAACAGTTACAGAATGATTTCCTTATTTCTAAATGTAATTTAGAGAAACTAATTTATTCCTCTCACTTTGAAGATTACAGTTAGAGACAATAAAAAATTCAAAACTGTTTCTTAAGGAAAAAATGATTATATGCAGCTTATGAGAGATCTTAGAAATTCAACATTTTTAATGTTGTGTTCCTTTGAGTTCTATAGTTTTGTGTTGAGGAGATGGAAGTTAAGGTTTACTCAATAATACTTCATGTTCTTAAAACACATGGTTGTTGAGGAGATACTTACCTTCATTTCCCGACACCTGCAGAGGCCCGTAAACCTCATCATTTGTATCTTTAAAGTTCCTGGTGGGTAAAGCAGAAAGAAATATCTAAAAGCTCTTCGGCTTCCAGCCTGCTGATTTTAAGTGTATGTAAAAACAGTTAATCAAACAAACTGTAATTCTTTGGGGAATGTGTTTTCTATTTTTAACTAATCTTAAAACTGTTTCATGGAAGTTTTCTGTTTTTCAAAATGAATGCTGACATTTTGAATTAATCTCCAATAGTCTCTGAGAAATTAATTATTGATAAAACAAAGTCTCTTTAAAACAAAGTCTAGGATCCCTGAAGTTTGAAATCCGTTGCCTTTTCTACACTGATCCTAGGGATCCGTTTCTCATACTGCCTAAAGCTTTCAGTAAAGGAAGGATAAAATCACCTTCTGATATTTTCGCATATCACACTGCACTATAACTTTCTGGGGAGAATGTAAGGGACTACGTTTTTAAAAGTTTGTTAATGTAATAATCAACCAAGGGGAAAAAAGACTAGAGAATACAAGAATGAAAATCAGGACTAAATAAAGGGTTGGAATCCATTTTTGCTGATCTGATCCCATTTCCTACCAGATGGGAAAAGTTTTATTTTTTTCCACTCACATTTTTTAAGTATTCTCCTAAGATTTGTGATAAGCATTAATATATTATGAAAAAAAATCTGCTCTAAATAACATCTAGATTATTGTCACATTTTGAATTGAGATACAATTGACATATAACATTGTATGAGATTAATGTATACAACATGTTGATCTGATACATTTTAATATTACATTGTGACACATCATCATGTGATAAAATTATTATTTATTTTGTGATAAAAGCAATTAATATCTAGTGTCTCAGCAAATTTGAATTGTATAATATAGTGATGGTTCTGCCATATTATCATAAAGTCCAAATTAAAGTTCTCTTAAAGAAATGGTGATCACTGTCTTCCTGTTCATCATCGATTTGCTCGAGCGGGCACCAGTAACATCTCCATATATCCTGTCTCATGCAAGTAGAGCCCAAGGGCACCTGCTTGCTCCAGGGACATAAAAGGCCTCAAAACATTCCATCAGGTCATGGGAATGAAGTCTATAACTGTTACTGGTATTTGGCATAACAAATACGACACGGGTAGCTTGCCAGGCTCTGCCATGCCGGTAGCATATTCTTGTAGTCATCTCTAAATCCAGCATTTATTGATGAACTGTGTGACCGAACAGTTTATAAACTTAAGATTTATATATAATGTGAATTCCACCCTTGTAAAAATATAGACAACTAAGAGATTTGAATCGTCTCCCACACTGCAAATAAAAGTGAATTCTGACAGAAAGAAGCTGACAGCCATTTTGAAAACCATCTGGGGGCCTCCAAAACAATGTTCAGGTTTGGAGGGCCAGTCATTGCAGTTATTGGTCATCTGGGACAGTGGATCAATGAACTAAGATAAACGATGCTATTGGGCCCAGTGGCATTGAAGGTTACGGGGACCCATGTGGTCATAGGATGCTAAGGATCAAACTCAGAGCTTCTCTCAAGCCAGATAAGCCCTGCACTCTAGTCTTTCAGGAAACACCATTTTTATTTGAAATTTCAGCCACTCCCTGTTCTTTTGTGCTTGTGTGGAAGCCTGCTTACAAGGACTAGAAGTGGGCACATGAAATATCTATATGTAGTTACTTAAGCCCATTGCCTTGTCTTCACTTGATTTGTTCAGACAAGAGCAGGTGATCAATCATCTGTACCACCAAAGAAAAAAATTCTTTACAGAATTCTCATACTGAGAAGTGCAGTATAGAATCTACCATCTTCTATGTAGACTTGACTGGATTGCCAGTCTCATCAGCTCTGACAGCCATTTTGCAAAAATTTGTTAATTAATTTGTGCAGTTATTCACTTTTGTTTTTCTTGTTTATTCAGCTATTATTCTCTGAGTATATGCACAGGCGTAGGTTTGGGGCCATACCCAATAATATTAAGAATATTACCAGTAAATACTGGCTCTTTGTTTAGGGTTACCACGTGTGGTACTTGAGAGATTATGCAGCATCTGGAATCAAACCTGGGACTCTCTTGTGTAAACTCCTTTTCAGCCCTATGAATTGTCTCTCTGACTCCTATTCAAATATATCTGAATACTCAAATATATTCATGCATAGTCACTCAGACACCCATTTACACCCATTTATTCATCCCTGATATAGGATTATTTATCAAGAATCCACAGTGCTTAGCAAATACTAAGTGTAAGCTCTGAGCGTCTGGAAATGCAGAAGTGAAAGACAGGATGGGTCATTGCTTCCCAAAGTTCCCTGTTAGTTATGGCAGTGTGTCTTAGAGTCGATGTGGAGGAATATTTCTTCTTTTGTTTGCTAAGAGATACTACAGGGGTAAGCTTGGCTTTTTGGGCTAATTCTGAAATTATGGGTACTTTCCCTTTAATGTCATTTATGTTTTATATTATCATTTCTGTATTGCCAGGAACATTTAAGGATATGAAAAAAATTTATTTTAAGCTGACTGATGAGATGATGGCCAGAAAATCTAATAAATTATACATATTTACCACTACCCTCCTTACTTTACCCAAAAAAGTGTTTTAGTTTAAGTTTTTTCTGAAAGATGCAGAAAATGACTACAATGTCAATTTGTTTCTGAGTCTTCTTTGTAATTTTTCATAAAATATCTTATTTATATATCTTCTGATCTCTTCAGTTAAATCTTCTCCAACCTCCCACCATATCAAATATAGCCAAATTGTAGGCCAAGATGCTTTGTCTTAATTGCTGCTTATTTATTTGCACTTATTCACTCAGCCTTAATATAGATTATGTTACAGAGTTTATGACTGTTTCTTTTATTTTGGATAGTGAGAACAGGATATAAGTACTGCATGTTCCTGAACATCAATACAAATTTTATTTGTCTCAGTTAACAAAACTGGCACGATTAAGAAAGATTTATGTAGAGCATATGCACTTAAAGTGATATGAGTGTTAAAAATTATTTTTTTTTGGTTTGATTGCACAGGGTGCCACAGGGTTCAGGGCTTACCTCTGGTCCTGTGCTACCATATGGGGTGCCGGGGAATCAAGCCCATTACCAGTCATTTTCAAGGCAAGTGCCCTTCCCTCTGTATTATCTCTCCAGCCCAATTGGTTTTAACTTTAAAAGAATTTTCTACTTCATTCACAAATCAACAATGTCTAAAATATACGCAGTGTATACATTGTAGAAGTCTTATAATTCTCACTGCACATGTGGTTTCTTTGACCAGGATTTCCAAAATGGAAATAACTAGGAAGATCATTTCGGATATCATTATATCAGAGATTCTGCAGTCTGAAGCACCTAAGATCTTTAGGGGTCTTTTTGTTTTTCTTTGCCTCCAGGAAATAATTTTAAAATGTTTTTGCCAAACTACTTTAGCATGAGTATGTAGTAAAGTCATGTTTTATTTATTGTTTTATGACTCAAAAACTATGAAGAATACCTCACTACCAATCCCCTGACCTAAATGTTGACCATTATTAAGGCGCCTAAACCATACGCTCTGTATGGTTCAACTTGGTTTTCCCTATTGATCAGTTATACAACAAATACCTTTGACAGTTGCTTGAGCACGTTGTTTGCTAGAAACTGCATGTTGTCTCTGAGGAAGCCTGAGAGCAGGAAGTGAGACATGCTCTGTGGAACATGAGTAAAATATTGTCAAATTAAAAATTTCCTTGAAAACATTTGCAGTTTTGCCTACCCAGAACTGCTGAGAAAAGAGGTGATACTGAGTTTAAACTGGAATTACAATTGCATGACAGATTTTGTAGAGTGGTGTGTACTTGTGCATGTGTGTGACTTTAATTTTGTGTATTGGAAAATTGCCATTTTTTAATTCATGGATTATGTTGTGAGGTTTTATAATGTTGGAAGATTAGATATACTTTACTGCCCCCAAATTACCAGCTTTCAATTTTGTTGCCCCAAAAATATTATAGCCAAACTTAAAGGAAATTACTTGTGACCAAATAATTTCATGAGTAACGTACAAAAAAATAAAACTCATGAAGAAGATTGTTTTGCAACAAAATGCATAGTTATAGTAGCATGTAGATGCATTTAAACAAATTTGTTCTATTTTGTTGATGCCTATGGAATAAGATTCTTAGGACTTTTTTCATTTGCTTTATTTGGGGCCATACCTGAGTGTGCTCAAGGCTTATTCCTGGTTCCGTGCTTATCTGTGCTTAGGAATCACTCTTGGTGGTGCTCCAGGGACCAAATGTGTGTGGATCAAATCGGATCAACCGCATGTACAATAAGCACCTTAACCCTATACTGTCTCTCTGGCTTATGCTTTTTAGAATATTAAAAGTAGTTGGTGCTAACTGGCTATTTGCAAATCCCAAGACCAATACAGATTTTCAGTCTTACTAGCTATTGACCAAAAGTGAGCATAAGTAACATGTATGTTTGTACACATGCATATGTGAAAATATTGGAAGGTGTTTCAGGAAAAATAGCAGGATGTTGGTTAGTACCCTCAGGTGCAAATGAAAATTGCTTTTATTTATGCACTTAAACAGAGTAGGTGAGGGTTAGGGAGTAAGCAATTTTTCTTCTGAAAAAGAGTCAAGTAAGTCTGGTGACCTCTACAATCTGCAATCTAAATACTTTCTGGAGGGGTCAGAGCGATAGCACATTGGATAGGGCATTTGCCTTGCATGCAGCTGACCCAGCATCCCATATGGTCCCCTGAGCACCGCCAGTAGTAATTTCTGAGTGAAGAGCCAGGAGTAACCACTGAACATTGCCGGGTGTGACCCAAAAAGCAAATAAATAGGTTGGTCGGTCGGTCGGTCGGTCGGTCTGTCGGTCGGTCGGTCGGTCGGTCGGTCGATACATAGATAGATAGATAGATAGAAAGATAGATAGATAGATAGATAGATAGATAGATAGATAGATAGATAGATAGATAGATAGATAGATAGATAGATAGATAGATAGATAGATAGATAGATAGATAGATAGATAGATAGATAGATAGATAGATAGATAGATAGATAGATAGATAGATAGATAGATAGATAGATGGATAGATGGATAGATGGATGAATAAATTAATACTTTCTGAAGGTTCAGTTTACCACAGTAGGCATCAGCATCACATCCCATGCATGAAGTCAGACCTGTGGTTGAGTTAGGCACTGTTTTCCCCCATTGTATTTTAGTGTTTTTGTACATCAATGTTCATCTTTGTTTCTGCTATATATTCTACAGTAATATAGGCTGGTGAGGGAATATGAGTAGTCGGGAAGAGAATGCTATCTGATCAGGTAGAAGAGGGGAGAAATAACTCCCCAGAGACTATTTGATGCCTGTAATTTAACACACATGGAATAATAAAAATGAAGCTAAATATTAAGTTAGGGACTCTTTAGGTGGTGGGGCTACGGTTCTTTATCTTTTATGTTTGGTTTGTTTTTAAAATTTTATGAAAAGACATGAATTGATTTGTTGAATAGTATAAAAATGAATTTGTTGAATAGTATACAAATGAACTATTATTTATAATTTACTCAATGCCCTTGATAAGTTGGGTACTTGCATATTACTTTGATAAAATCTCTATGATCTTCCAAAAGGTAATAGATACTTGTAATAGTGGAAAGAATAGATATAAACTTTTATCAGTTCTCCCTGATTAATTGTATCTAACTTAGAAATGTGTTGATAGTGTCTCCCTGCTTTTTAATGTCCAGTTTACTTAGGTCAGTAGATAGGTGGTAGTATAGAAACTTTTTAGCCCACAAAATAATGGAGCTTATTTTGCGTTATGATCATGCAAGTCCATTCCTCTTGATAATATAATGTTAATATATGCACCAGTAATTAAATGTACGAAAAGAACTAGCCATCATCATTTAAATTAGAAAGTGTGGTGGTCCATGCTATTCACACATTTTATAAGGAAATGTCCATAGAATTATGAAGTAGGTGATTTCCATGTAGCTATTATGTTTCCCTTCGAATTCTCAGTAATGTAGACTGTCTCTGGAGTTTTTCTTGGCATATGTGCAATGCTAATTTGCACATCTGCTTAACACAAGAACAAAGAACTGAGGCTTAATTATTTATGATCCTTGATAGGGGGTGGTGATGTGTGCATTTGAAGTAATCAGGTGTCTTGGATATTTGTGAAGTGAAAATTTCCGAAGGCAATTTAGGACATGGAGCAAAAGTCAGGGTCATTGTGAAATGAGACATTTATATGTTGTCCTCTTAGAGGCAAGTAAGAGAGGTGGAGTAGTGAAGGAAAGAAGAAAATTGGAAGCCTTAATTGAGTTAGTCTCCAGTCACTACATTACCACCTGCCGAGAGCCGACTCCTCCCCCCCATCACTGTAATGTGTTTATTTGATAAAGTCAAATGGCTTCTTTAAAGATAATTTAATTCCTTTTAATTAAAGAAACCTATTTTAATAGCTAGCACTTTGATGCATGTAGAGCTCACAGTTCCCGACATATTGAACACCACTGCTCATTAGGAAACTCTTTAAAAAGTCATTTAGTAAAGACAGTATCTTCTGCTTCACAAATGCAAACCTATAATTCAGACTCAACATAATTGCATGATTATTCACAATCTCAAAGAGAAATATTATAAAAGTAAAAAAAAACGTGCTAAGCTTTGATGAACTATGTTAAGTCCTAATATCACTGGTCATGGTGACTGGACAATATCTTTTAAGTAGGCAACAGTAATGCTATTTTATTTTCCTTGCATTTTTCAAGAATGCATGTGCAGGCAAGAATATCATTACCTTGAAAGCTTAGAAGTCAGTATTGCACTGCTTCTGCCCTGGCCAATGATTTCCAAGTGCAAAATCATTTATTTTATTGATGAAAACAGAAGACTAAACTGCAGAAGTCTGAATGAAATTGACTGATATATTCCCTTTGCTGACTGTTTTTCTCACCCTGGTGGGTTAAAGTGCAAAGGGAAGGGTTTTATCTCATTACCTTGCTGATGCTGGTAACTGGCAGTTATCACAGATGGTGAAGGTTTTCATCACCCAATGCTATGCAACCCGAGACCCTGAGCAAAGGGGCCTGCTCAGCCTCCAGGTGGTCATTTCTGGTAATTAATGCCTTAGGGAAAGTTCCCGCTCCAAGCCTACCAAGGAAATGGCCCTTTACAAAACAATTCTTTTCTTTTAAACCTCTTGACTGTCAGATATATAGCACCATACACCAGAGATTTGTTGTCTAACAGGAGAGGCAATTAGAAGGTGCATATTCAGTGTTGATTTCCCTCTTTACCTTACTGACAAAACCCAGTTATCTTTTCTATGAAGACAGGTTCAGTTTTACTGTTCTAGCTTCCCCTGGATTGTCTCATCCACTTTAAGTAGATCATTTTTATCATGTAAGAAATTAAACATAGCTTATCATTGATATGCTGTGCAAAGGAAAATCTGTTTCGTACTTAACAAACAGTATAAAGGCATATCTAGTAGCAAAGAGCTAATTGTATTAGGGATAAGATTTCCCACCAAGAACCTATAGTAATTGTTATTTATGAAAACCAATTTGGGCTGCAGAGTTTAAAGAGAAGCAAGTGAAGGAGTATTAGCCATTTGTAATGAAGAGCTAGACCTTTGTGAGAGAGTTTCATGTGTATCCTAGAAAATATATCTCACACTCTTTAAGGAAAAACCACTGAAAAAGGTTTTGCTATCCTTGATTTTATGTCGAAAATTGTATTATTAAAGTGCTAAATAATTTGCAGACATTTGCAAATATACTGGGACTATGGTCTTGTTACCATAATTTGATTCTTTTGCGCTAGTGGTCTTCTATCTTCAATTAATGATGACAAAAAACTACAAAGAAGGTACAAACTTCCTTATGTTTGTGTGTTTAATTTTGCTTTGGGGCAACATCCGGAACTGCTCAGGCATGGCCTGTTCCTGTCTCAACGCTCAGGGATGACTCCTGGTGGGCTCAGGGGACTATACGGGGTTTAGGGATTGAAATTTGGATGAGCTGGTTAAAAGACAAGCACTGTACTGTTGCTCTGACCTCTTCCTAGCCTCACTCCAGGGCTTGTCCTTCACTTGGGTTGAGCCCAATACCAAGAATTTGCCTTCCAGACTCGTGTCTAAATGATATTGATGCTGAGCACCAGGAGATCTCACTTTGAGATCCAGTATGGTAGATCATACTGCCTCTCCTTAGAACAAAATTGAACTCAGGGCAATGGTTAATGGATGTCAAAGTTTGGATAACATTATCCTAAAAAAATTGCTTGAGTTACAGTAAGTATTAAGAAAAATGGAGTTCTTTTATTTGTAATATTGTTAAAAATGAAACGTTTTTCTTCTTTTTAGTTTTTTTATTATACCACCGTGAGACATACAATTACAGATGTGTTCATAATTGGTTCTTGGCAATACAGTGTTCCAGCACCCATCCCTTCACCAGTGCCCCATTCCCACCACCAATGTACCTACACCCTCTCCTGCCACCCCCAGGCTGCCTCAATAGTAGGCACGTTTTCTCTCTTTCTCTCTCTGTCTCTGAATCTCTCTCCCTCTTGTTTTACACATTGTGGCTAGCCCTGCAGATATTTAGAGTTTATCACTTAAGTCTCTTTGTGTATATTCAATGGTGAGTTTTAATCTGCCATTACCATTTCCCACACTTAGTAAAACAATGGTATCTATTTATATCCCATTAATGAATGCACTCATTCTATATCTGTCCTTTTCCTTCTGACTAATTTCACTCAGCATGATAGTCTCCATGTCCATCCATTTGCAGGTAAATTTCATAATTTCGTCTTTTTTTGACAGCCGCATAGTATTCCATAGTATTGATGAACCACAGTTTCTTTAGCCAGTCATCTGTTCTCGGGCATTTAGGTTGTTTCCAGATTCTAGCTATAGTGAATAGTGCAGAGATGAATAAAGAAGTACAGATAGTGTTTCTGCTATGTGTTTTTGGGTCTCTAGGGTGTATTCCCAGGACTGGTATTGCTGGATCAATTGGGAGCTCAATATCTAGTTTATGGAGGAATGTCCATATTGATTTCCAAAAGGGCTGGACCAATCGACACTCCCACAAACTGTGGATGAGAGTCCCTTTTTACCCGCATCCACGCCAGCACCAGTTGTTCTTGCTGTTTTGGATGTGTGCCAGTCTCTGTGGTGTGAAATGGTACCGCATTGTTGTTTTGATTTGCATCTCCCTGATGATGAAGGTCACTTTTTATATGTCTGTTGGCCATTCGAACTTCTTCTTTTTTGGAAACATTTTTCTTACAGGAATACTCATTTGAATCTACAAGCATTGATCTTATAGATAATGCAGACACCAAGTTTCAAACTTTCTAGTTTGATGTAGGAGGTATAACAATCAATTAACAATATATCTCAAGGACAGACATACATTCACAAATTAGAAGGCAGAACCTTAACAGAGTTAAACAATTCATCTGAAAACATAAGGATAGGACATATTAATTCTAACTTGCTATCAATTTTACCTTGGGGAAAATAATTTCTGAATATTAATCTTATCATTTTTTGATTTCAGATGTGATCTATGGCAGACTAGTTCTGTTATATTTTATTACATTCATCATACTTAGGTAAATACAATTTTGTTGTTTTTATGAGTTTCCTGTAGAGTGTGGGTGTGCATTAATTAGCAGCTGCTGCTATCTCGTATTATAGTCTAGCAATGGAATCCGTATGTCAAAAAATATCATTTTTTGTCCTTCCTTCCTTCTTTCCTTCCTCCCTTCCTCCCTTTCTTCCTTCCTTCCTTCCTTCCTCCCTTCCTCCCTTCCTCCCTTCCTTTTCCTTCCTTCCTCCCTTTCTCCCTTCCTTCCTTCCTTTTCCTCCCTTCCTTCCTTCCTTCCTTCCTTCCTTCCTTCCTTCCTTCCTTCCTTCCTTCCTTCCTTCCTTCCTTCCTTCCTTCCTCCCTTCCTCCCTTTCTCCCTTCCTTCCTTCCTTCCTCCCTTCCTTCCTTCCTTCCTTCCTCCCTTCCTCCCTTTTTTTCCTTCCTTCCTTCCTTCCTACCTTCCTCCCTTCCTCCCTTTCTCCCTTCCTTCCTTCCTTTTCCTCCCTTCCTTCCTTCCTTCCTTCCTTCCTTCCTCCCTTCCTCCCTTTCTCCCTTCCTTCCTTCCTTCCTCCCTTCCTTCCTTCCTTCCTTCCTTCCTTCCTCCTCCTTCCTCCCTTTTTTCCTTCCTTCCTTCCTACCTTCCTCCCTTCCTCCCTTCCTTCCTTCCTTCCTCCCTCCCTTCCTTCCTTCCTTCCTTCCTCCCTTCCTCCCTTCCTCCCTTCCTTCCTCCCTTCCTCCCTTCCTCCTTCCTTCCCTCCTTCCTTCCTTCCTCCCTTCCTTCCTCCCTTCCTCCCTCCCTTCCTCCCTTCCTCCCTCCCTCCCTCCCTTCCTTCCTTCCTTCCTTCCTTCCTTCCTTCCTTCCTTCCTCCCACCCTCCCTCCGTCACTCCTCCCTCTCTCCCTCCCTCACTCCTTCCTTCCTTCCTTCCTTCCTTATTTCCTTCCTTATTTCCTTCCTTATTTCCTTCCCAGAAAATTCTTATTTTATCCTTTTCTTCCACCATAATTTTCTTCTATTGAATAGTCTGTAGGGATTAGTTACATTTAAGACTGGAATAATTTCTTTGAGAGACTTCTAAAAGTGAGGAATGAATCATATAGTCTCACTTAGGGCTCAGTCTAAATCCAGTATTTGTAGTAAAAGTCTCCATGAAGTCCTTAGCCAGAGCAGAGTGCCGTTATAGAATTGTTCCTCACAAGCGCCTTCTCCTAATTTTCCCTCCCCATTTTATGAATTATTATTTTTAATTTATTTTGAGTCACCGTAAATTATTCTTCTTTTTTAATATGAGACTCATTTTGTCTTGCTTCAGATGGCAATGCCTTCATTAACCCTAAAATAATGTGCATGTTAATTTTGTGTCTTTGAACTTTAAAACACAGTGGAAGGACTTAGTTTTAGTATAGATCCTATGTTTTCTAGGTGATCCTTAATTGCATTTTTTGTCTCAAACTTGCTCTGTTGTTCACAGAAGTCCAAGAAGTCATACCATATTTTTGTCATTTTATAGCTTTAGAAACTAATAATGCCATTAGTATATTCATATATCCACATTCTATGTTAACCCTTTCATCTGCTTTTTAAAACAGTTTCCCCCACTTCAGTTCTGTTGCAGTTCTCACAATTATTTACATTTTCTAGATGGGGAAAATGAGACCTTGTCAAATCTACACTAGTATTCTGTGATCAGTTTTTCTGACAGTCAAGCTTAGCTGATTATGTGGCCAAATTCAAGGTCTCCTTAAGAGTCTCTGTCAAAAGGAAGCGTCAAAATGTTCTTCCTCTTCTTTTTCTATCTTGCATGTTAAGTTGTCATTCCAACTCTTATTTGTGTTGAATGCTGTTCTCTCTGGATATTCAAATCATACCCTTAGACAACTGAGGGCATCAGTGCCTTATTGCATTGTGCATACAACTTGAATATAGCCTTCTCACACTTCACACCCTACAAGGGGAAGAAGATAGTTGTGGTCATTGTAAGGAAAGCCTGGGTGCAAAGTCAGAAGCAAAGGAAATAGGGAATGGGCAGCTAAAATGTGCCACAGAAGTAGGAAACTTGAGGAGTCAAGATCTCACTTAGCAGTCTTGGTTCTCCTGGTGTGCGTGCCATAGCCCGTGAGACTTCACCTCCTAACACATCACAGATTGAAAGATAAATTTATGAAATATTTCAAGAGAGCAAATGAGAGATTTAAGATCCATCATAAACCTTCTATTGAATCTTCCCTTCAGAAAGGGTTCATAAAAACAAACAACAAAGCCCAAAAAAGCATCAGAAGTTTATAAAAATTAAGTCACAACTCATCAAGTTGGCATTGTTACTAGAAATTTCAGAGTTTGAAATCCAATCTGGATATATGGATATACACACACACACACACACACACACACACACACACACACACACACACACATATATATATATATATATATATATATATATATATGACTTCAAAGATGAATTCCCTCCCATTATAAACATCATCCTACTCAGCATAGAAAGTAAGACTTAAACAAGTTCACCAGGAATCAAAAGTGACCTGCATTAGGGAAGGATTTTTCCCTAAGTAAGAGGAATCTGTGTAGGTCTGATATGGAAGTGAAGGCCAGTACCCACCATGCAGTGGTGGGATGAGATATTCATACTTCCTTGATTTGGGGGATCATTGCACTTTCAGTTTAAGTTATGCAGCCTGTATTATATATCTATGTGAGAGCATACTGTGTGAATTGTGCTAACGCATCATTATTATAACTTTAACAAGAAAAGATTCCCAGGAAACTCTCTCCCTTGCTTATTAATTAGATTTTTCTGAAGCTATGCTTCATCTTGACCTTGTATTCCTGGCCTTGGATGATGGCCACCCACAGGTATGACTGCCACTTTTCCTGAATGTTAGGCTGGCATCCCCTACTTCAAGTGAACACTGACATCCAGCCCCTACCCATTTTGCTTTTATAATTTAATGACAAATTTCCCTATAAGTCCATGTTCAAATTTCAGCCTAGGAAAGAAAAGTAAATTCACCACCAGAGCCGCACGTTTCCCATTACCCTTAATAAAACATATTCCACAGCGAAGAGTGACATTTTGAAAGAACAGACCTTTCAGCACATATCTCTGTGCCTTTGTGCATAACTGAGACCTTCGGGTCACAAAGGAAGATAGAGGAAGTGGATTAATATGTAAACCAATTGAGGCACCTTAAAATGACGAATTCTAAGGCTTACTTTGTGAAATTCATTTCATTTTGAGAGCAGTTGTTCCCAGAAATGAATTCATATTCACAAGGCCTTTCCCTCTTTTCTTTTTGGAAAAATGACAGTTTTTGCTTTGAAAAAGTCCACTTTTTAAAATGTGGCAAATTAACTTGTGGAATAAATATTTGTAATAAGTGTATGATGTAGAAAAATGATACATAAAAAATGAAAAGTATTTCCCCAATAGACAGTCCCATATAGACTGCCTCATTCTCCTCTGATTGCTGACTTAGAAACGTCAGTTGTTTGTTTGTGTGTTTTTCAGGAACACATTAGAATTCATGTATGTAAGCCTTGCTTATTTTAACCTGAAAGACATAAAAGCATTCTTAATATCTAAGCAAATCACTGCAGCTAAAAGCTTCAGGATTTAATTACTGCCCTGTTCTGAGCACACAACAGGCTTCCACCTCAGATGGGAGCCGGAGGAGCAGAGCTTAGGGGATTTCAGCTGGTCTCCTGAGGACAGGGTTCGGCAGTAATCCCACATCATTCTGGAAGTTTCAATTGTGTATCACTGCAATCAGTGTAATTTCCTTCAAGAGGATAACAAAACATTATCTTAAAACTGCAAATATTCAGGACAACATTACAGACAGTCCATTTTAAAGCCCTGTGCCTTAGATCTTACCTAATGGATCGTCAGGAAGAAATATTGAGTTTCATGGCTCATACATTTATCAGCTGACAACTGGCTAAGAGCATCTTGAGAGCATTGTCTTTAAAGCACTGTTCATTAAAAATAAAAAAGTCAAACTTCCATGCACATGTATTTTCTTTTTTTAAAAGTGAGTAGAGTTGACTTTGATGAGTCAGGGAGAATAAAAAGGATGGTTATGTGATGGACGAGTAAGATGAATTTTTTTGTTGCAATCAATGACTTAATTTTATCAATTTTTTTCTCTTTGGCCCTACAGGGCCTGATGTTATTAAGAGAATATTTCTATAGATTCTGAAATATTCCATTGATTTGAGAAATTTGCATCTCTATGGCTTCACTCAAGAACATATTAAAGAGAGTGCTTAGAATTGGTTCCTGTCATTTATCTTGTCTGCATGAGAGAGGAAGAAGAGCCAGAGGAAGATAAATTCTAAATGGCAGCTCTCAAAGATGGTGGCACAACCCCAAGAATGATGTTACGAGTCAAGCTGTATTTCTGAAAGAGCAGGAGGAGCGAGCGTCTACTCTGGGATACTGCCAAGGAAGAATCAGTTCAAAATTCACCTTAAGCCATTTACTAGTTAAATGAGGTTTATCTGCTTGTGAACACACAGTAATAAAACCCTGTACACTAAGACAATCAAATCTATTTTGGAGGTGGAAAAAGATATTCATCTCTTTGCAAATGTCTCTGACTTTTTTTTTTTTTTTTTTGCTTTTTTTTTGGGTCACACCCAGCAATGCTCAGGGGCTACTCCTGGCTCTGCACTCAGGAATTACTCCTGGCAGTGCTCAGGGGACCATATGGGATGCCGGGAATCGAACCCGCGTGCAAGGCAAGCGCCCTACCCGCTGGGCTACCGCTCCGGCCCAAATGTCTCTGACTTGAACACTACACAAGTCTTCTCAGTGCAGGATGGAGGAGAGAGTGAGAGCCATAGAGTTCAGTTGTATATCAACAACAGACTTATGTTCTTTGATTTTTTCCCATGCAATTGGAGCCCTGGACACAAGGTTTTACTTAAGCATGGCAGTTTTAAATTTTCAAGCACCAATTACATGCATGTGAGAACTCACTTTATACTTCGGTAGTCCTCTTCCAAACTGCTTGTCCTGACTTTCTCTTCTCTAGCCTGACTGAGGTACAGGCATTTCCTTAGGCTTGGCCCTTTCTCTTCTTTGCTTTTTAGCACATGCAATCTAATGAATTACATGAGATTGTCTTATAATTTTCATGCTCTTCCACACGGTCTAACTTTTTCTTTTTGCTTTTTTTTTGGGGGTCACACCCGGCAGTGCTCAGGGGATACTCCTGGCTCTGCACTCAGGAATTACTCCTGGCGGTGCTCAGGGGACCATATGGGATGCTGGGGATCGAACCCGGGCCAGCATGGGCCGGCTGCGTGCAAGGCAAATGCCCTACCTGCTGGCTATTGCTCCTGCCCCCACACGGTCTAACTTTAATAAACATGTTTTTATTTCTTCTTTAAACTTTTCTATAATTTGAGAGGTTGTGTTTTAAAATAAATTAATGTGATAAGTAAAAATAAGGATGCATAAAATAAATGTTAGAATGTCACTTCACTTGGGGACTGGAGAGATAGTACAGCTGGCAGGGCACTTGCCTCGCATGTACCAACCAGGGTTTGATCCCTGGTGTCCTGGATGGTCCCTTGAGTCCTGTGAGGAGTTTTCTCTGGGTACAGAGCCAGGAGTAAGTCCAACTGGGTTGTGGCTCCAAACAAACAAGCAAACAAACAAAATAATTTCCTTTGGGGGTCTGTCTCTACTTATACTATAACTGCCTACCTTAGAAAATATTTCTTCAGTAACATGTTACTACATTCCTTACAACCACCTGTAACACAGGATAATAATTCACTTATTTAAGCCTCATCCTTTTTATTTTTTTTTTAATTTTGGGGTCTTACCAGGCAATGTTCTGCACTCAAAAGCCACTCCTGGTGGGGCACAAGGGACCATATGGGAAGGCAGGGATCAAACCTGGATTGGAAACATTCAAGGCAAACACCCTACTATCGCTCGGGCCTCAAACGTCACCCATTCTTAACCCATATTATCTTAGTCATCAGCTAGTTGGCAGCTCTCCATACCTAACCAAGAGTATACACATAGTTGGGGAACAAAATCGATGGGAATGGTGTGGTGGTGAGCATTATTTCTTCTTAATTAAAAGAAGAGTATGCTACCTGCACGGCAGAGCCTGGCAAGCTACCCGTGTTATATTTGATATGCCAAATACCAGTAACAGTTATAGACCTCATTCGGAATGGATTGAGGCTCTTTATGTTCCTGGAGCAAGCAGAAGCCCTTGGGCTCTACTAGCATGAGACAGGACATATGGAGATGTTACTGGGGCCTGCTCGAGCAAATCGATGATGAACAGGAAGACAGTGATACAGTGAATTAAAAGAAGAAATAGGTTATTTATCTATTAATCTAAAGATTAAGAATATTCTTAATAATATTCTTAATCTTAAAGATTAAGAATATTATTAATTTTTAGTAAGAAGAAATAGGCTATTTATCAAGCTTGTTGATTAAGTTTAGTGTAAGAAAAGTTAAATTACGAAGGTGTTTTTGTATCACAGGGTAAAAAGCTTCAATGGGTCAATCTGCTAAAAATTATTAGAAAAATAAAAATTTCAAATCATTTGCAGAGTGTGAAGAGTAGTATACTTCACCGTTTTAAGAAACAGTCTCTGAAAAATCTATATAAGCATTACCTAATACTAATATTTCTAGGGGACTATAAAAGCACTAAACACATTTTAAATTATTTTTAAATTATTGTTCAATATGTGAATCCTTGCTTATTTGAACAATTTAGCCTAGTGAAGGTATTTTTCCCTTTCTTAGTTAATTTATCTTAAAACAAGTGATTGTGATCTAAACACTAAGAATTCCAAAATTGCTTGTAATTAACTTTTAAAAGTTCCAAACATAAAAAATAAAATACTAGACTTTGTTTTTAATCTCAATGATTAAAAGAGGGTTTGACAATTTTTTCTAGAACAGATAAAGTTTGAACAAACATCATCCAAGTAGTAAATTCTCAAAGCGATAAGAAACATTTTCTCTTAATACCCATTAAAACTCTCTCTCTAATCCTGCCAGAGTTAATCCTGCAATCTTGCCAAGGTAGTAGAATGTTCAACTGGATTTATTGGTGTGTCAGTAGCAAATTGGCCTTTTTAACTCATGATGAAATATTTTTCTATGTTCCAATAAGTAATTATCTAAGGGGTTGGGTTTTATTTTGGAATGGGGGAGATATGTATGCATTAAGGCCACAAATGAGGTGCTAAAATGTAATATGGAAAATTTGCAAGTATGTTATAAATCTTAAAAAGGGCTGCTACATGTTTTTAACAGATCTAGAAGCATCTAAAAGCAACAGTGCTTATGACTCACTCTTGGTAGGATTGGCAAGAAGAGAGACTGTTCATATTTCACCTGCTTCAGATGAGTCAGACAGCCTGTGTGTTTGGGGACCAGTCATTGTCCTGCTTACATTTGGTTAATCATTTAGTTTCTCTCTATTTTAACTGAGTCTGTCTGTATTTTATAGTAAAAAGGCTTCTACTTTGCTACTCTGCTCCATTCTCCTCTGGGATTAGACTTGACATTTTAGGACACCTAAAATCTTTATGTCCTAATATACATTGATAGTTCCAGCTCTTCAGTCTGACCCATCAATTTGCCAAGAAACTTGAGTTTGTACTCATAATAAAGGCTGCTTCCATGACTGCAAGGGAAACATGAAGAACACTAGAGTACATTCTGAAATGAAATGTCCAAATATATTGAGTTTCTCTATTCCAATCAATCAAATGAAGAGGAGCCTCTAGAGAAGGGTGAACTGACAGCTTTCTCTGACCTGACAGAGACCGAACTAAATATCACATTGTTCAGTAAAGTAAGAAGAAAATCTATTGATTTTTTTTATCAGAATTTGAAGTGAGCTAATAATTTAGCTCAACTTGTCAGTTAACCTAGACAAAGGTAATATATCCAAACTTTTCCTCTTAAAATATTATATCAGAGAAGTCTGAGTAGAGATAATAGAAAAACTGTAAGTATATAAATTGTGCTACTTTTTAATAAAGAGAAGATGCTATAAAAACACATATTCTGCTGATACAAACTCAGTCATTTTTTCGTATTGTCTAAAATGGAATAGGTGCTCACTCATAATCCATCACTCCATATGTGTATGTGCTGCCGAAGAGAGCACAATCACTCCATATGTGTATCAATTTTTTTTCACTTTTTTTCTTTAAAAGAACATTCAGTAGACATTCAATAGAACATTCATAGGAACAGTATATTTTGTATATCACAGGGATATTAGATTTTTATTTTCTCTGTGAATCTAGCATATGGCATAGTGTGTCATGTAAAGTGGCAATTAGAAAATAAACATATGAGCATAAAAACATTGAATATAA
This sequence comes from Cryptotis parvus, assembly GCA_021461705.1. Lineage (NCBI taxonomy): Eukaryota > Metazoa > Chordata > Mammalia > Eulipotyphla > Soricidae > Cryptotis > Cryptotis parvus. The sequence goes on along the minus strand of JAJIBD010002497.1, from coordinate 45,635 downwards.
TGAGGAATGATTTTATAAAGTCACACTCAATCTCATTTTCATCTAGTGGCTAAAAGTTTGGGCTTCTTAAGGCATTTGTAAAAGAAATGTGAGCTATTAACTCTGTGACCTTTAAAGCATTGTTTTTTTTTAATATGTAACAGGAAGGCAATTATGGTATGTTCAAGATCTTTATGAGACTAAACCTGAACTTTCCTCCAAGATTTCAAAAGATTGCTTGACTCATAGCAAGTGCTCAGAGAATGTTAGATATTAATATGGATCTTTGGAATATCATATTTTACCTCTACTTGCAAAATATAAAGATCTTTGACAATGACACTTGGCTTTGAATTGTAGCTGTGCCCTTTCTAGAAATCAGAAGAGCACTTCAGCTTTCTTTCCTGCATATTTTGTAGAATAAAGATATTAGAAATTAAAATAAATCAGGTTTGTTGTGAGACTGAAATCAAATAATATTTCAAAGTGCCTAAAGCATCTTAGTAATACAATAGGTAAATCGCTTTTTATTTAGCTAACTCAATTTCTTTTGCTTAGTTTTGCTGTATAGAAAATAATGAGTCTCCCAAAAGACTTTCATAAAAAGTAGATCTGAGGACCATGAATAATGATAGATCAAAGCATATTTTATCGCTGAGTGCAATGACTGAGATTTGATTTTATATAGGTCAAATATATATCCACCATTCTCCGTCTGCAAAGGCCTTTTGGTGAGATTTTTTAATCTTAATATTTAGGTCCCTATTTAAATGGGGCTGGGGGCTAGAGCATTGCAGGCAGGCAGGACAGAAAATGGCAAAATCCCTAAAACTTTGCGATGTAGGTGGGCCCAATGGGTGGCTTCTGTTAGGTGGGAAGGGAAGAGAGATGGTCGCTTCTCCCCAGCCACCTCTGCTGCTCCGGCCCGCTGGGCAGGCTAAGGACTGATAAAGTCTGCAATGACCCCTGCACTGCACGGTGTGAGCCTGAGCCCCACCAGCCCCACGAGGTGGCCGCCAAGCCACACCTGATGTCTGCTTGATCTCTAGGCACGGAGTTGATCTCCACCACCCGAGATTTCTCGGGGAGCCACGGACTCAGGCTGGAGCAAGGAATGGCTCTTGGCAGGAAAGGAGAGTCAGTCCTAGGCCTTACCCAGGGTTTCCTCAGGGTTCTTGTCTTCCTCACAGAAAAAGAAATTTTAGGAGTAGACAAGCAGTGAAGTAAAACAGATTTTATTATGGAGATTTTAGGACAGGGAAGGAGGGAGGGAGAGAGAGAGAAAGAGAGAGAGAGAGAGGCAGAGACAGAGAGAGACAGAGAGAATGAGAGAGATACAGAGAGACAGAGAGAATGAGAGAGAGAGAGACAGAGAGAGAATGAGAGAGAGAAGCACTCAAGGGAGAACCTGGGCTGCTCTAAAGATGGAGAGCAACCCCTGACTGATTTCCAAAGGGGCTTTTATCTTCTGGGGCTGGAATGCTCTGGAATCTTCTGCTGGGCCATGGAAGGTTAATGGATGGTTAAGGGCTGGGGGAAGAAGGTGGATCCAGCTTCCTCAGGGTCTATTGTTGGTTAATGGTTCTTACCAAGTCTTTATTCCTGGTTTCAAAAGGTGAAAGCCTAATGGCCACAGTGCATTGCCATGCTGGCTCCCCCCCACCCCCGCCTGCCTGCCTGCCTGCCTACATCAACCTTGTACTCTCCCTAAATTTCTTTTTTCTATGGAATTGTTGATACCATTTCACCAAAACTCTTCAGCGCCACCCTCGAGAACATCATGCGACAATTAGAATGGGAAGGAATGGGAGTGAAGATAGATGGTCGGCAACTACACCACCTCTGCTTCGCTGATGACATCGTTCTAATAACACCAAACATTAGCCAAGCGGCACAAATGCTGGCTGACTTTGACCGAGAATGTGGACAGGTAGATCTACAGCTGAATCTGAAGAAAACAATGTTCATGAAGAATGAACTAGTTCCTGAGGCCCCATTCACTCTCAATGGAACAAACATCTCTGAATGCAGCAGTTATGTGTACCTAGGTCGAGAAGTCAACATGATGAACAACCTAAAACCTGAGCTGCGCAGGAGGAAGAGAGCGGCATGGAATGCCTTCAAAGGCATCGAAGAAATAGCTAAAAAGGACAAAGAACCTCTGGCTCCGGGCACATCTCTTTGACTCCACCATTCTCCCTGCATTAACATACGCCTCGGAGACCTGGGCCCTACGAAAGCAGGATGAGAATGCTATTCGGGTCTCCCAGAGAGGCATCGAAAGAGCTATGCTTGGAATATCATGCCTCACTCAAGTGAGAGAAGGAATCCGGAGTTCTGACCTCCGTCGCTATTCCAGAATCAGGGATGCTGTCTCGTTTGCCAAGGCATCGAAAATCAGATGGGCTGGACATGTAATGCGATTTGGAGACAACCGCTGGACTAGAGCCATTACCGACTGGATCCCACGGGATGTTAAAAGATCACGTGGCCGCCCACCTACAAGATGGTCAGACTTCCTTGTAAAGACCCTGAAGGAACGGTTTGAGGCTCTTCATATTCCTGAATCAACCAGATGCCATTGGGCTACATTGGCACGTGATAGGGTCCAATGGAAATGTTACTGGTGCCCGCTCGAGCAAATCTATGAATAACGGGATTCAAGTGATCAAGTGATGGAATTGTTTGAATATTACCTCAGAGGACATATAGCAAAGGGGTCCCAAGAAGGAAATCTTGAAGTTCATGTGGCTGTTGCCAAGAACACACATATCTATGTTTCTTCTGTTTGTTTTTGAATAAACATTTTCCTTTGCTCTACTATCTATCACAATAGAGTTCACACTGTCGTTGTAGTAAATCTTAAAGGCAAAACACTGTGTCTGATAACTTTCTTTTATCTTGTAAATTTGTCTCCCTCCATGTTTGATACATAGCAGGGAACCAATAAATGATTGTTCATCAATGACTGATGGATTTGTGTTTTATTGCCAAGAGCTGCTGAAATGAGAAACTACCCAAATACCCAATAAACTAGTGTATGAAAGCAAATAAAATCTTGTAATGCTTAAAGCTGGGTATAGTTTTTGTGGCATAAAGTGCTTTTCAATTGCTATATGCATTGGTTTCTCATAAAGGAATATTTGGTTGCAGGAATGTTTATGGGAGCTTTACGCCTAGCTTTATAGATTACCTAGAAGCACAGAGAAATTTTGTCCAGAGAATACAGAAAGAAACAAAGACCCAGAATTCTTCCAATTAATTTGATTATTGTAGAAAACAGTTATTTATATTCCCTGACTCTGTAGATACATCTCCATTGTGTTGGAATTTGATGCATGTGCAATTGGCAATATTTAATATTTTTCGTTTCTTAAATATATATTCTTGATTCAGAATCAAGAACACATTTAATAGGAAAAAAAATCATTTAGATTTAGCACTGCACTTCAGCAAGTATTTTGGGTAAAACCTGATTACTCTAGGTGTTTCTTTCAACTTAATTATTCTTTATTACATTGCTTTATCAATATATGCTTATTAAGATGCTAATTTGTGCTAATAAAGGATTATAATTAATTTTTTAATTTTTCAAATTAGCAAAACCAAAACATTAACAAGAAATTCTGCTGTCTCTGTACTATTCATGAAGTATGAGATTTTAAAATAAGATTACCAAAGCAATTTGAGGATATAAGTTCTACTAACTTTTCTCAAGGTTTTTTGAGACATTAGCAAGGCTTACTTGCCTCAAATTTTTTGAGATATCTCTAGATCCTTTAAATATCTTTTTTGAGGTATCTCTAGCTTTTTTAATATATGAGACAGAAAAATTATGCATAATTACTCTAAGCTTAATTCTCCCTTTTCACTCCATCAAATGTGTATAGTGGTTCATAATTGTGTTAATTTTTGGTTTTGTTTTTGGGCTATTCCTGTTTGTGCTCAGGACTTACTCCTGATTCTGTACCTTGAGATCCCTATTGGATAGGACCATCTGGGGTGCTGGGGATTGAATTCAGGTTGGCCACTTGCAAGGAAAATACTCTCCCCAGTATGTTTTCACTGTGGCCCCCAAATGTGTTAATTAAAAGTTATGACTGTACCATATTTGTCAAATTAATGCATTTGATGGTCACAGATATTGGTTCTCATTACTTTGCAGTCATTTTAATGGGAATTAACTCTTAGTCACAGCACTAAATTTGTATCAATTTTATACTGCTATGTTAAATTGCCATAATGTACTATCACTGAATAGGCTTTCAAGGACATTTAGGGACACATATTTTGTTTATGACTGAATTGGATATTCACATATGCATATAATTTAGAAATAATTAAGACTTAACAAGAACCAAGATCTAAGGTCCCAAATGTGAATCCTCCCTAGTTACCTGCAGTTCTGCAGGCTACTGAAAAATCCTATTTAAGGGATAATTAAAAATGGCTCTGACTTCTTGCACCTTGACATTTTCATCTTAGCCTGAAATGCACTGCTGTCAAAGTCTAGTGTTAGGAGAATGCAACAAATTTAAGAGGTAAGTCATTTTAATATCAATCTGGTAAATTACTTTATCATTTTAAAAGCCTCTGACTTGGTCAGGATGTAGCAATCACTGAGAATTTCAGATTCCTTTGGAGATCATCAGCAGTAGGCAACTGGAAAGAGTAAAAATTTCAACCATTCCTACCCAAGTGTGCATGTGGCTGGCAAGTACACAGCAGATAAACCGGAATACTGATCCCTAGTCTGTACCTGGTGGGAGAGTCACATACCAGTAGTGACTTTCATAATCATCAGTGAGATGTTTTTACAGTTTCTAATGAGATATGTAATATATTCACAGTGAGGTATTTTTCCTCTTTTAATCGTTACTAAATTGTGGGGTGCTAGCAAGTCAGTATAGCTGTTGATACTTGCTATGCATGCATCCAACCTAGTTTCCACTCCTGATGGGTTTGAGAACTTTAGGGGACGCCAGAGATAGAACCTGGGTTGGCTGTGTATAAGGCAAGCACACTACACTATGTACTATCCTTTCTTACCAACTTTTTAACTAGAAGAAAATTGTTTTTCTGATTTTTTTCTCCCGTTACACTTTATTTAAACACCGTGGTTTACAAAGTTGGCGATGATGGTTTGTTGAAGGCATTGAATATTCCAACACCAATCAGACCACCATTATCACTTCCCGCCACAATTGTCTCTAGTTCTCCCAGCCAACCTTCAAGCTTGACCTCATAGTAGGTCCACAACAATTTCTTTTATATTACTTGTTACCAATAAATTGCTAACATAATGATAAAGTATTTCCTTAGAAGAAAAATAGTGTACATTTTCGTATCTCATCAAGGAGACATTAAGTTCTAGTTTAAGGGATTACTAAAATGTTGCTGCAAGTTAAGCCTTCTGTATCAGCTAGTGTGATCTGCCTCTGGATTCTGCAGAAATAAACATGGTAAGGGAAGCTAATATATAGAATTAAAAGAAAAAGGAGTCTGTCTAGTGTAGTAGCAAGAAAGAAGGAAGTTTCTGTTGTTTTTGTTTGAGGTCTACACCCAGTGTGCTCTGCGTCTGCAATTAGGAACTACTCCTGGAGGTGCTTGAGGGACCATGTAAGACACCCACAATAGAACCTCAGTCCAATGTGCACAAAGCAAATGCCCTACCCATTGAATTATTGCTCTGGCCCCAAAGGAAAGAACTTACAGAAGAATTTACATGATCCAACTTCAGCCTCAATTTTTGTGAGATTGAATCATATGTTTGCTTACGATTTTACACATTTATTTAACAAATATACAAGTTAAATTTACACTTTAATTTATCTTACAAGTATACATTGACAGCCCTCTCCATGCCAGACAATTGTTATAGACGGATTATGTTGAATTCCTAGTACCTAATACCTGGGAATGTCAGCAGGTTTGGAGATAATACCTTTAACAGGTGCTTAGTTAAAATGCAGAGAGAAAGAAAAATATATTATACTAATATATATATATACATATATATATATATTATTTCTCAATATATTATACTGAGACATTTCACTCAGAAGTGAAAATTGCCTGGCTGGGGAAGGAGGAAGTTCAGGGGGGAAATCAGGGGACATTGGTAGAGGGAAATGGGCACTGGTGGAGGGATGAATGCTGGAACACTGTATGACTGAAACCCAAATATGAACACTTTTGTAACTGTTTATCTCACAGTGGTATAATAAAAAATTCAAATAAAAATACACATGTCCCTGTCCAAAAATAAATAAACAAACACATAAATAAATAAGTAAATAAATAAAATGCAGCTATTGCAGTGGGGCTTTAACAAAATTACTTCAGTGGTGACCTTAAGGAAGAGGAGAAATGCCAGGAATGCACTGAGGCTACTTGAGGAGGCGGCAAGGGATGGTCATGTGGAAGTCAAGGAGAGAGGACTCAGAGACACTTAGGCCTGTTAGCACGTTGACCTTGGAGTATAATCTCGAGAACAGGGAGGAAATTATTTTTATATATTTTATGCCAGCCAGTGTGTGGTATTTGTTCTTTATCTCTTATAAATGGACACTCTGACCACAATAATTAAAAGTTGTATTTACATGAACTCAGCCAAAAAATTAATGATAAAAAAGAAATCAAGGACCAGCAGAGCATTAAGACTTTGTTAAAGAAGTTAGATATTCCTTACATTTTCCATAGCTCATCAATAAATATAATTTTCATTATTATTTATTCCATGGAATAGATATTTCATATTTTAAAATGATTATCAAGATCTAGTATATAATTCTCATATAGTTAATTCAATTTTTTGTGAGAATGTAAGAGCTCTAAGTAACTTTTAAATGCACTTATTCATATAATTAGCTATTGGAATTATTATCCTTCATTTTTTTAGATAACAAATATTTAAATCCATTATTAAATTTATATTTCAGCAAAAATAGTGTTAATGACATTTAAATATTTGAGTAATTTCTTTTATTATAGTTTCCATTTTCTCTGGTGAAAAAGAATTCTTTTGTGCCAAGTGAATTTTGTATTATTCTTTTGAATCTCAGAAAAATTAAAATCCGGGAATAAAGAGCCATAAATGTTTCTTTATTTTCTTAGCTCTAGAATTTTATTTAAAATTATTACATAAATGAAGACCAGAGAGATAATACAGTGGGAAAGTAGCCTTGTTTGCAGCTCACTGTTTTTTTCTTAGTGGCTTTCACTCAGGAATTACTCTTGGCAGTGCTCGGGGACCATATGGGATGCTGGGGATTGAACCCAGGTTGGCCACATGCAAGGAAAACATGCTACTAGGTGTGCGATCACTCCAGCCCAGTTCACCCGGCTTGATACCCAACAAGACAGAGAGCCATACTCTATAACAAAGAGTAATTAGCTGGTATGCTTCAGTGTGCTGACCTTTCATTTATAATCAATTTTGAAGCTTTCTCAATATATTATACTGAGACATTATTCTTGGAAAGGTAAATAATATTAACAACATATTGTATACTTGAATATATAAAAAGTAAATGCCACTTCTTAAGCCTTTAAAATTTTTTCTAAGAAATACTCAATGCTTTTAGAATATGCAGTTTTTGGTATCAATTTTAAAATAATGGCTGTGAAGATAAAATAAATCTTTGCACATGTAATTTTCTCAGATATTTTGATCTCATAAAGTAGGATCAGTACTGGGGCCAAATGATCAAAGGGTGACTCTTGTAGGTCACTTAAATCAAGGCTCTGTATTCCCAATCAGCCTCTCTTCCAGAGTGCACACACAGTGTCCAACAGTATTCACCCTTAAGTGTTACCAGAGGCCAAGATTTAAGTATTAATTTTTCCCATTGGTGAATTTACTTTTGAAAAGAAATATCATTTAACTTATGTTTTAAAATATCTGGTTTCTTCTCTAAGTGCTTGAAAAATAGGATGATGGCTCAGTTGCAGAGTGAGACAGGTTTCTGTCTCTTATTGGGGTATCTCATTGGATAATTCTCTAATTTGGAGGTTAAACAGGTGATTTAGACAATAAAAAGAATTTGTTGGTCAGTTTGCTGGAAAATCCAGCTTGTAGACATTTTATAGGCCCCAGTTATTCAGGCCTTCTAGCCTGTTGCTGCTGTTCTTATGTCTTTAAGATCTCAGAATTATCAGAGCAGGTCCTGATCTCATCAAGTGAATCGTGGCCAAAACACGTACTCCTAAAACATGGGCTAGTTCCTAGTTTTAGTTCAAGTGAAACATGCTCTCCAGCATTCTCTGCTGTGATTGCACACCAAGATTTTTTGAAATTTTGTGTAAAAAATAAACAAAGCAAGACGCCATTTACAATGGACCATGCAGCAGGACTGAACAGTAACGCGGAAGAGAATGACCAGATGCACAGCCGCTGCCCATAAAGCAACGAGCGGGAAACTGGCTCTGTCCCGGGCTAGTTTCATCACTGCTTCTAGGGCAGCAGACTCATGGGTTGCTGTGGGCGTGCCAGCTGGGTCTGCAGCGGGATTGAGGTCCTTCATCTCATCCTCCACCTCCAAGGACCCAGGGGGTGTGAATCTGAGCTCTGCAGATGCCATTTACAATGGACCATGCACCAAGTATGATAAGTAATGCCAGAACAATGACGAGGCGTATAACTGCTACAGTCACCTGTGCGTGGCCCCTTTGCGGCCGTGTGCCACGTGAACATCACAACCCAGTTTAGGGTCCTTGACCAGGACCTTTCTTAAATATATATGTTGCAACGATCAATGTGGTTGCAGCTGGCTGGGGTAGCTGGTTTGAGAATGGGGAGTGGGTGGGTAGCCGTGGCTCTTGGTGGCTGTGGGGATACACTTGTGGTAGGACTGTGTTGAACAATAAGTGCTTGTGACAAATGTATTCTGAGGAAATTTGTAAATCACGGTGTTTTAATAGAGGGGAAAAATAAAGTTCATTATGCAAGAAATTAGCAGCTCACAAATTTGATTTTAATAAAATTTGATTCTAATAATAATCAAATAGCTTTATTTTTTAGTGATATATACTTTTTCTGTATAAAATAACCAAGAAATCTATATCCAGAATTACACAGATAATATTTTTATCTCCTGTCACTAGTAGCATTGTGTTTATTTTAAAATGATACTAAAACATCTGGAAAGTCTAGGTTTTCTAAGTAGAGCTCACTGACTGAAATCAGACAACTGAAAATCAAAAGTGTCTTTGCTTCTTTAGGGAAATACTTCTTGCTAGGTGCTGATCCTGCCAATTATGTAGCACTCAAGCTTCTTTGTACTCTAAGTCAGTAAACTAATATGACATTATTGTTTCATTTACTCTGATTAGGACTCTCATTTGGATAATAAGGGTATTTAAAATAAGTAATGACAGGTGTGTGAAGAGGTTGGGAATCTGATTTAGAGACAGCATTGTCTTAATGGTTAGTAATGTCATAGAAGAACGAAAGGAGACAATTTTCATGTTGATGACTAATATTTGCATATAGATAAAATATCTCTGTGGAACAGAATATTTTATAAATACTTTAAGCAATCACTATACATATATCATACTGATACATACTGAGGGGAGATGTTACACTCAGCAGTGCTCAAGACCTACTCCATGTATCTTGATCCTTTATGTTATCTATATAAGCTTTCCTTTAGTCTAAGCATTCAGCAGTGATAGGGAATCATTCAGCACATGGGACCAAACACAGAGTCTCATACATTCAAAGCATGTCTCTGCCTTTGTTTTTTGCCACACCCAGCAACACTCAGGGATCATTCCAAGTGAGGCTTAGGGGATCATATGTGCTGACAAGGATGGAACCTGAGTCGGTTACATGAAAGGCAAGCGTCCTACCCTCTGTAATATTGCTCTGGCCCCAATTCTCTGCCTTTTAAGCCACATCTTCAGATACATTCAGAAAGACAATCATTACATTCAATGAGTTTATAATTCGATGGGGAAGAGATGGATATACATGAATATTATATTCATCACTTGATCACTTGACATCCCGTTATTCATCGATTTGCTCGAGTGGGTGCCAGTAATGTTTCCATTTGACCCTATCACGTGCCATTGTAGTCCAATGGCATCTGATATACTAAGAGTATACTGCCCACATGGCAAAGCCTGGCAAGCTGTCCGATGAGTATTCAATATGCCAAAATCAGTAATAAAAATGTTCATCTTGCAGTAATTATATTCATATTCATATTAATTATTATAGATGATTCATACATATAAAACATTACATTACTAAATGACTAAATACTGAAAATAAATATAAATAAAATTCCAGTGGCATAATAAAAGTTCAATGCGAATGTCATGGGAACTATAAGAAGTCTTAAAAAATAACCTTTTTTCCAAATCATGCTTGAAAAAGGAAAACAAGAGTGATCAGACATGAGGCAGACACATTTCCAGTCTACCCTCAGGAAGCAGAAAAAGTGAAAGCATGAAGGGCTGTCCAGTTAGCTGAACTTACCCGATTTCTTGTCTGGCTTTCGTGACAGGTGCCTGTCACAGTGCTGCCCGTCAGGGCATGCGGCTCCCCTCCTAAATGGGACTGCGATGTTTTGTTTCAGGTACTGGAGCGGAAACCAGACGAAGAGGAAAGAGATGGTTTTCTCTCTCCTATGCTTTGGACTCCTAATTATAATTTGTCTGTTACCATCACTTGTTAATATTTCTTTGTAAGATAAATTAAAAAAAAGAATACATGGGTCGGGGGAGGGTACAATGATTACAACTTGATTTCAGGCTCCATAAGACTTCCTGAGCACCAGCCAGGTGCAGTTCCCCAGGTTCCCAGCACACTTCTGCAGGGGGCCCAAGCATGTTGCATTGCCATGCCCTTCCACTGAAAGGCCAACCTAATTGCCTGAGAAAAACCAGTCAGACTTCTAATCCTCTTGAGCTCTGCATTGGTGGCCCCCTCAGATTAGACTATAGGAATGTATATTGTATAGTGAAAAATGACATTGGGAAGACATGCTATGACCAAGCTTAAAATGGAAGGTCCTGAATCTCATAGGTGGAGATTCTTAGATATTTTGGTGGTAGTGAGATGAGGTAGCAGCACTAAGACCATAAATATCAACACTACTGGAAACAGTTCATTCTAACTATAACACAGTTTTTAAAAGAAGTAACTTTTTAAAAATAAAATGTTTTAGTTCGCCAAGAAAATTAGGAAAAGAAATAAAAACAGTTAATAAGTGATTGCAATGTTCCCGTGTAAACCATTTCCATATCACTCAGGTAAAAGGAAGAGAGAAAACTGTGTGATAGTCAGAAAGTGCGATTTTGACATTTTGACATCGGGACCCAACCTGTAGCACAGGAGGTAGGGCGTTTGCCTTGCACATGTTTGATCCGAGTTCCATCTGCAAATTGTCCCTCAAGCCCTGCCAGAAGTGAACCCTGAGAAATACTGGATGTAACCTATAAAAAAAATTAGGTTTTGCTTTGATCTTAGCCAAAAGGCCGAGAAGCGACTCTCAGACATGGGGCAGAGCTGCTCCTTGCTCTCCCTGTGCCCAGCCATTCGTGAGGCACTCGGGAGACATGGCGGGTTCTAGCCCTGGCCTACCTCCCCAGCAGAGCCTCACAATAAACCAGACGACCCCCACTCCCACGGGGGCTGCCATTTTCCACATTCGGACTTCCCTCTCCTCAGAAATCCACCCAGCAGACCAGCCCATCACAGCCCGGATCATCAACACCCAGCCTGCAGCAGTTTTTTCTCAATCCGCCCAGGTATGCTGGTCCAGAGACTCTCAGACATGGGGCAGAGCTGTTCCTTGCTCTCCCTGTGCCCAGCCATTCATGAGGCACTCGGGAGGCATGGCGGGTTCTAGTCCTGGCCCACCAACCCAGCAGAGCCTCACAACAAGCCAGACAACCCCCACTCCACAGGGGCTGCCATTTTCCACATTGATAGTGATAGTGATAGTTTTTGGTTTTGTCATTTAAATCATTAAATATTTGTGAAACTAAATTAGTAATTTAATTTTAATGTCCAAAATGATTAACATAGCTGTCTAAGTGGATATTTTGATAACAAAATACTCTCCTGATTTAAATTTCTCAAAGCATTGATGGTGTTTGTTTTTTTATTATATCATATGACCATACCCAATGTTAAGGAAATGCAGCTATTTAACACACATGCTTTTGTGTACCGAGGAAAATGAAATATTAATGAATATAAATAATATTAAGCACAGATTTCTTTTAAAGTGATAATGTCATTAACCAGAAAGAGAAGGGGAGGAGAAGTCAAGAATAATGGATTTAATTATGGATATTTTGCCCAGAGACTCAGGTTTTTTAGTGTATAATATAAAATTAGTAATATGGCCTGGAATCTGAGTGACACTAAAATCAAGTCCCTCACATGTATAATTCAATTCAGTGGGTGACAGTTGGGTTAACTGAGTTGAATTAAAGAGAAGAGAAGTCATGTGTCAAATTTGAAGGATTATTACATTTAAGTACAGAAATGGAGAAAAAGGTCATAACAAAAGCATAAAAGACAAGTCAGAGAAAGCCAGGGCATTGTTGGGTCACATAAACCAGCAGGAAATTTTGCAGAGAAATGATGCTGACTTGAAAAGTGATGTGAAAAGTTCCTGAAAGCAAGTAGTGGTGGGGACCAGTCTATAGCAATTTGAATCAAGTGGGGTGAATCAAGTGGGGTGAATCAAGTGGGGTGAGATGGAGCAAGTAATTAGTAAGAAGCTGTGAGGTGATGAGAAAATGACAGATCAATAAGTTAGGAAAACAATAAATAAAAATGTTTATGAAGATGCAAAAACATAGTTTTCGGAATAAAAGTATACATTTTGGAAGTAACATTTTACTGAGTTCATCTAAACTTTATAAATATCTATTTGAAACTGATATTAAGTACTGAACCAACCGCTATTGTTTATCCTGTTATTTGAAATTTCTTTTCCATTGGCAGAAAGTTGTAAAAATAACTTTCTAATTTGTTTACCCATGTGAGATTATATTGTGTAGAAAAAGTAATGTCATAGACCTACTGGCAGAAAACTAGAAACTCAATGTAAGCCAGCAACATGTAGAAATAAACAATGCCAATAATCAAGATTGATCTTCTAAACTGGAGGGAGTCTCTCCAAGGCTAATAAAGAACTGAGACTGGAGGGAGTCTCTCCAAGGCTAATAAAGAACTCCATCTGCTGAGGTTAGTCTCCTGATAGAATCAACACCTTTCTTAGCCATGTCCTACCTTGTATTAACTACCTATTTCAGACTCAAATAATTTTATTTAGCTACAGGGTAAGATTTCTGACTTCAGTTATTAGCTTGACTATTTTTCTGAGACTATAATTAAAGTGATATATTGAGGTCTGAACAATAGATGCATATATTAGGGGGCAAGTCAGAAATCATAGAAACAAAAAATAAACTATGAAAGCTCAAGTGAAACTTTAATTTTACTCACTGTTTAAGAAAAATAATGCATAGTGCAAGTGATGAAAGACTGAAAACTCAATCAAAGTTCAGTCAAAAATTGGAAGTGTGATTAACAAGAATCGAAGATTAAACTCAGGATTAACCACTCCAGTTCCATGTAAACTCTTTCACTGGCCGCTGTCTGAAGACTCATAAATAAATCTCAAGAGATATCAACAAGATGCAGAGATTCTTCTGGACCCACACTAGATGAGTCATTGTACTTTGGAGTAGGAATACAAAGTACTGAGCCCCACACCCTCCCAAACAGAGCCCCAGTAATCAAAACCCTCCATTCCCTCAATCACTGCCATGCTCTCTGCTGGATTTCACTGCTCAGGACATCATCATTCAGAAATTAAATCTTTTAGAAAATTGAAGCATGTGGATTTTGTGACTGAAATCACTAGACTTTCACAGAGTTGGGAATGGGCTACCTCCTCCCATCTCCCTGTACTGCCAGAAGTGACGGCAGTAACACAAATGCCCCAAATGACACCCAGTTAAGAATTTAACTCCAGCTGTTTCACATCGTTAAAATTTTTTGGACTTCTTGAATATCTCAAATTATACAACACTGATAAACCAAGAACAGCATACCAGATTGGTTGAGATGTAATATTGAAGGCATCCAATATCAATGATCAAAATATCAACACAGAAGGCTTAACCTGTAACAATATATTATACAAGGGCTTAATAGTTCACGGTGAAATACACAATCTTCACTAAGTGTCTTCTGAGAAAACATTTTTTGATCATTCTTTTAGCAAACTACAACAAACAATCTAAGATAAATTGAGGGTATGTTCTTGGGAAGTCTTAAGGGGTGGTAATTAGAGATGATGACGGGAAAGTGCAATGGTGGTGGGGATGATGTTGCTATATTGTATGTCAGTAACAACTCATCATGAATAACTTTGTAAACCACAGTGTTTATGTAAGGTATAATTGGAAAATAAAACTTTTTTATTTTTTTGTTTTTGGGTCACACCCGGCAATGCTCAAGGGTTTCTCCTGGCTCTGCACTCAGGAATTACTCCTGGCGGTGCTCGGGGGACCATATGGGATGCCGGGGATCGAACCCTGGCCGGCATGAGCCGGCCGCGTGCAAGGCAAATGCCCTATCCGCTGGGGTATCGCTCCGGCCCCTGAAAATAAAACTTTAAAAAGATTAAATTCAGTGAATCAAGGTTAAATATACTCTTTCTTTTTTGCTTTTTTTTTTTTTTTTTTTGGGGGGGTCACAGCCAGCAGTGCTCAGGATTACTCCTGGCTCTTCACTCAGGAATTACTCCTGGCGGTGCTTGGGGACCATATGGGTTGCTGGGGATTGAATCCAGATAGGCTGCTTACAAGGCAAACACCCTACCCACTGTGCTATCGCTCCGCCACCAATATACTCTTAAAAAAAATATTTTCTACTGAAAGCACTGAACCATTTAATAATTATTGAGAAATAATTTTAAAATTAATTTCTGTAATTATTCACATTTTAAGAGACCGGATGAAAAACAGTTATTTTCCACAGCAAATTCCTAAACTAGGTATTATGACTTAATTTGAAGAAAATCTGAAGTAATTTCACCTGTAGAAATAATGAGGTGTCTGGTAACAGATAATGATAGTAGTAAAGCACAGGGAAATTCCAATCTTTCAGGTGCTTAGTAACCATTGCTAAGGAAACCAGTTTCTGACTGTCCACATAGCATAAAAACCACAGTTCAGAGAAGTTGTATATGTGTTTACAGACATATGTAATGATTACACACAGACACTCTTTATGGGAATGGTCATAGTTATAGAAAATGTTGCTATTTTGAAATGTTCGTGTTTGATGCAGTCATCGTTTTATTGAATGTGGTAAATAAATATATTCTAGCTCTATTTTCTGAGGTGATTTTAAAAAGAAACAACTTGTATGACTCTTGGACTGAAATAAGATGAAGCTATTTTTTCTCAGGAGCTAAACTAGAATAAACTGGTGTCAGGAAACAACTTAAACTTTGTCTTAGTAGAAAATGTATTTTTTATCAGGATTGAGGAAATAATATGAAGTGTGTGTGTGTATACACACACATAAATATAGATGTGCATATATACATATAAAATGAAGAATATAAAATATTGAGGTGTGGCTGCAAGGGCCGAGTTTGTATTTTAGTTCATTTTTTGTTTTTGGGACCATGCCTGGCAGTTCTCAGGAGTTACTCCTGGTTCTGCTCTTAGAGATCACTCCTGGCAGAGCTCAGGGCCTTATCTGGCTCCAGGAATTGAACCCGTGTCAGCCATGAGCAAGGTAAGTGTCTTCCCCACTATACTATTCCTTTAACCCTTAAATTTTAAAAAATTCACCTAAAAAAACTTTGAAAAAAAATTTTATTGGAGCACCACCATTAGATAGGAAGTACCTTTGTCTATCTCTTCATTTGTGAATTAGCTGACACATTTTTATGAAAAACATTTTGAAGTTTTCTATTTTCTTCCCTTTCTTCTTTCTAACCCCAACCCCTCCCACAAGGGTGTTAATATCCTGTGCTCTTTTTTTTTTTTTTTTTACAATTACAAAGATGTTCATGTTTGGGTTTCCTCCGTCATACGGTGTTCCAGCACCCATCCCTCCACCAGTGCCCATTTCCCACCACCAATGTCCCCACCTCCCTCCCCCCCTCCCCAGCCTGCCTCCATGGCAAGCTCTCTATCTCCTCTCTCTCTCTCTTTCTCTCTCCCTCTTACACATTGTGGACTGCAATACAGACATTTAGATATTATCATGTATATCTTTTTTCCTACATTCAATGCTCAGTTCTAGGCAGGTATTACAACTTTTGACAAATATTAGCACACTGTTCCCTTCTCTGTCCCACCCAATTTCTGATTCCCACATGTTTGTGGTAGATTCCACCTTTTTTTATTGAAAGATGCTCATGCAGAGCTTTGGTTCTACAGTGTTCCAACACGCACCCCTCCACCCAAACCCATTTCCCATCACCAATGTCCCCACCTCCCTCCCCCCTCCCGCACCTCAACCACTTGGCGGGTTCTGTATGTCATTTCTTTCCTCTTTATATCTCCTTCCCAACAAACTTTCCTGCTCTTCGTGGAATGCAGTGCATTAAAAGACATTACTGTTTCACTATTTTAGTAGACCGCGCGCCGCTTGCGGCAACCTGTTCTCGAACTGGTTTTGCTCTGTTGATCTGGTCGTGAGGCAGTTTCCCAGCGTCCAATATCCTGTGCTCTTTCTCTGGTTATAAAATCTTGGTTATTTTTTGAACTAAGTTTGCTCATAAGTAGGTGACTAATACTTCGACCAAAAGAATTTTGAAGACATTTCTCTGTAAAGCTTTTCCTATGTTTGCTCTTTTCGGAAATATTTAATACAAAGTACACTTTAAAAATAATTTTCCAAGTGATACAAAATAGGTTATTTGTGAAAGCCTGGAATCTTAATCAGGCAGATATTACAAATGAGTGAAATAGCCTAGACAGAGGATAATAGAAACGGTGGGCTGCAGTCAATTGCACAAAGTGTTCTCACTCAAAAGAGACACCCCTCACTCCAGCTGATTGTTACCGTATGAATTAAGGTTCACTCCTGTCAGCTCTTCCAGTTTTTAAAGGTGAGACAAACACACTGACCTTTAGATTAAAAAAAAAAGACAATTTTTTTGAAGAAAATCTTCTAAAAA
The DNA here is from genome assembly GCA_021461705.1 of Cryptotis parvus. NCBI lineage: Eukaryota > Metazoa > Chordata > Mammalia > Eulipotyphla > Soricidae > Cryptotis > Cryptotis parvus. The sequence goes on along the minus strand of JAJIBD010002497.1, from coordinate 28,476 downwards.
ATCTATATCAGTTTATAAAAACAAGTCTGCACTATCTTGCTGGGTAAAGTCTCTGCTTTAAAGACTATTTTGTTTGATATTTTTACAGCTTAGAAATGTCACTATCCCAAGGACTGTAGGTAGACAAAATATGCATAATGAATGAACACCAGAATAAAATATTTGACTTGAGAAAAACCAATATGTAGTCAATTAAAATACAAGTTGTGATCATGTAGCACTTATCACTTAAAAATTGTTTTCAAAGCAAACATATATTTAAGGTCCACTGGTGATGAGGTAGAGTAAATACAGCTGCATTTACAGCATACGAAACAAATCAATGCATCGGTACCATGAAAATATTTTGTTGATTCTGAGAACTTGTACTTTTCAAGAAATTAATCAAAATAATGTCGTGTATCTTTAAGAAAAGATTTCAACTTTTTTGTGTGCATGAAAATCTTCAAAAAGTATTTAGTGTTGCACACGTGCTAGACTTTCTTTTCAAAAAGAATATTTAAATACTGAGCATTCAGGGAGATTTTCTGCTGAATTGATGTGACCGCAAAGCAGAGCACCCTTTGTATGCAGAAAAAAATCAGTCTTTCAACTTATTCACGTAAACTCAAGCACTCTTTACTGCTTATGTCATATTAATGTCTCTGTCTCTGTTAACTGGGGCATGAATTAAAGCTAATTAGGCAATTTTCAGGGAAATAAAAAACATCAACACTTTATTTCTGTAATTTTAAATAGCTTATTCTTCATCTTATGGAAAAAGGTAGTATTTTATTTACCTAACAAGAACAATATATCTGGGGGCCAGAGACATAGTACAGGTGGTTGATGCTTGTCAGGCTCGAGGTTGACTTGGTTCATCCCTGCCCCCATATCAGATATGGCCACCTGAGCACTGCCAGAAGTAATTTCTGAGTGCAGAGCCAGGAGTAACCCCTGAGCACTGCAGGGTGTGGTTTGTAAACAAAACAAACAAACAAAAACAGAAAAAATCCATCTATTTTCTGTAACAGATGGGTGCAGGAGACCGGTGTGTGTGGGGGCAACAGACATCCAACTCTCACAGCCTGATTTTATAATGTCTTTTTCTACGTACCTGGCCACTTCTCTCATTCTTTATTTTTTTGACTAATGAATACAATAGTATTTCTAATTTTTTTATATTTCATTATACCACTGTTAGATATACAATTACAAAAAGAAGTTCACGTTTGGGTTTCAGTCTTACAGTGTTCCAGCACCAATCCCTCCACCAGTGCCCTTTTCCCAAAACCAATGTCCCCGATTCCCTCCCCCCTCCCCTAGCCTGTCTCTATGGTAGGTTCTTTATCTCTTTTCTCTCTTTCTCTCTCTCTCTCTATCTCTCTTCCTTCTCTTACACACTGTGGATTACAATACATACATTTATAGTTATCGTGTGTAACTTTTTACCTGTATTCAATGCTCAGTTCTAAGCTGGGATTATCACTTTTGACAATTATTAGCACACTGTTCCCTTCTCCATCTTACATAACCTCTGACTCCCACATGTTTATGGTAGATTCCACCTTTGACAAGACCTTTAGATCTGTGTTTTGCCTTACCATGGATATTGGTTTCATAGGGCCCAGGTCCCTGAAGTGTATGTTAATGCAGGGAGAATGGTGGAGTTGAAGAGATGTGCCCGGAGCTGGAGGTTTTTTGTCTTTTCAGCTATTTCTTCGATGCTTTTGAAGGCATTCCATGCTGCTCTCTTCCTCCTGCGCAGCTCAGGTTTTAGGTCGTTCATCATGTTGACTTCTCGACCTAGGTACACATACCTGCTGCATTCAGAGATGTTTGTTCCATTGAGAGTGAATGGGGCCTCTGGAACTAGTTCATTTTTCATAAACATAGTTTTCTTCAGATTCAGCTGTAGACCTACCTTTCCACATTCTCGGTCGAAGTCAGCCAGCATTTGTGCCATTTGGCTAATATTTGGTGTTATTAGAATGATGTCATCAGTGAAGTGGAGGCAGTGTAGTTGCCGACCATCTATCTTCACTCCCATTCCTTCCCATTCTAATTGTCACATGATGTTCTCAAGGATGGTGCTGAAGAGTTTTGGTGAAATGGTATCACCCTGCCAAACCCCTCTTTTGACATCTATGATTACTTCTTTGTAGAATGGTGAGCTCCTGGTGGTGAATCCATAATACAGCTCACGAAGGATCTTGATGTATTGGGTTTGAACACCCTGTTTGGCTAGGGGCTTCTATGACCGCTTCAGTCTCCACAGAATCAAAGTCTTTCTTTAAATCAATGAATGTGAGGCAGAGTGGCTGAGCTTGGTTGCTGTGTGGATATGGTTGATTGTGCTGAATCCTTTTCGGAAGCCAGCTTGTTCGCATGGTTGTCCTTCATCTAATGTTCTGCCAATCCTGTTCAGGATGACTCGAGTAAACAGCTTGTATATGACAGACAGCTGGCAGATGGGGTGATAGTTGCCAATGTCGTGGATGTCTCCCCTCTTGAACATAGAACTGTCCTGCTGGTTTTCCATTGGGAGGGCACCTTGCATTCGGACAGGTAGCGTGTGAAGAGCCGAGCTAGTGTATTGATGAGTACTGAATGCAGATTCTTCAGGTGTTCGGGTCTGACTTTGTCTGGGCCTGGTGCTGTTCCCTTTACTGATGAAATGGCATGTCGGATTTCAGAAGGGAGAACATTGGGCCACGACATATCCATGCTGTGGAATTTGGTATGTGGGCAGGTGATGTCTCTGTCAAAGAGATCTGAGTAGAAGTCATGGATAATCTTCAATCTTCTCCACTTCCTCATTGCCTTTCTGGAAGATGTGATAGATCCATTAGGACGTTGGAGGGCAGTCATCTTGGTCTTGGTCTTATAGTTGGCGAAGGACAGGCTGGCGTTGCAAATATATATATATATATATATATATGTATATATATATGTGTGTATATACATATATACATATGTATATATATACATATGTACATATATATGTGTATATATATATATACAAATGTATATATGTGTATATATATACGTATATATGTATATATACGTGTATATATATTCACACACACATATATATAATGCAAATAAATGCAGTCATTTTATATCTGTCTTTTTCCTTCTGGCTAATTTCACTCAAAAATGAACCTCTCCATGTCCATCCATTTATAGGTAAATTTCATAACTTCATTTTTCCTAACAGCTACATAGTATTCCATTGTGTAGATGTACCACAGTTACTTTATCCAGTCATTAGTTCTTGGGCACTCTGGTTGTTTCCGGATTCTGGCTATTGTGAATAGTACTACTATGAAATAAAAGGGAGGATGGTGTTTCCGCTGTATGTTTTTGGCTTCCCAGGGTATATCCTCTGGAGTGGTATGGCTGGGTCAAATAGGAGCTCAATTTTCCATTTATAGTGTTGGATGATATGCCTAGCTAGTTTTGGAGCTTTGATGTTTTCTCCATTCACAACTTAATCTATTTGCATGTTCTTAAGCCAGGGTTCAAAATAATAATATCTTTCTTCTATGTAAACACTGATGGAGGGTATGGTAGTTACTTGGTAGTCACCTTGACTCTGAATGAGTAATTTATGACTTATTATACATCTACTAAGACTTCTATGTTATCTAGATTGGGCACAGCTCCTCTTTATACATACTGGACCCAGTGTGGGACAGTTGAAATTTATCAGGAGACTACCACTCTGGCTACATTGAGACTATTGTTTAAGAATATAGGAAGGATCATACTAGTGTGCCCTCAATCAGGCAAGTGTAATCCTTTCAGTGTACAGAGAACAGGATACTCAGAATCACCCTGGTGCAGATAATAAGAAGGACCTTGTGGGTACCATCTAGATTTCCTGAAGCCCTTGAAATTAAGATGCATTACTTCATATCAGCCCCCCTCCCCTCAACTCTCCAGTGTTTTACATAAGAGATAATTTCAAAATAAGGGATTAGTCCTTGGCATAATCCTTTGTTTATATCTGTAGTAGGGTGTGGCACCACGCTTCAACACTCTTCTACTATCTTGAAGTTGTTAAGGGTTCTTTGTTGACAGGACCCTCCCTGAAGTTAGGATTACTTTTGTGTATTTAAAGGGATTGACTTGAGGTACTGCTCCCTCTTTGGTGGGACACATTTCTGGTAGGACTCTCTTTGGTGGGACTCTTTGGTGGAATCCACTTTGGTGGAACTCTCTATGATGAAATCCTCTTTGGTGGGATACTTGGACCCTGGTGTATGGTCTAAATTCTGACCAGAGCTAGATGTCTTTCATTATATTTCATTGCAGTGGTAGAGCTTTTTGTACTAATAAAATCCTTTCGGAACTGTGCCAGACTCATGAATTTTCATCCTTTCCCCAGTGGCCTCAGAGGTAGAAAAGAACGTTATCCTGATACTGTTGGAAACCCCAACGATTCCCCGACATTATAGTATCAGACTCGTTTCCCTTCTCTTTTTATTTCAATTTATTTCTCTTTTTATTTCTCTTATTATTTTCCCTTTTCTGTTTTGCTCTTGAATATTTGTTGACAACTATTGGTAAAGGAATGGCTTTGTCCCAATGGTAGCATAATGTATTGAAGAGGTCTGAGGAACTGGGATGCTAAACTTCCTGTTTAGATTCTGGTTTCTGATCATTGTCTGCAGCTTGAGCTTTGCTCTGTTACTGTGAACTTTCATACAAATCTATCAGATAGCAAGTTAATTAAGTGTTGAATATCTGGATTATGCTACCTGCACGGCAGAGCCTGGCAAGCTACCCGTGTTGTATTTGATATGCCAAATACCAGTAACAATTATAGACCTCATTCCGGAATGGATTGAGGCTCTTTATGTTCCTGGAGCAAGCAGATGCCTACTTGCTTCCGGAATGGATTGAGGCTCTTTATGTTCCTGGAGCAAGCAGGTGCCCTTGGGCTCTACTTGCATGAGACAGGACATATGGAGATGTTACTGGGGCCCGCTCGAGCAAATCGATGATGAACGGGAAGATAGTGATCTGGATTATGCAGAGTGCTTATGGGGGCCGGTAAAATGGTATCCATCCACAATATAAGCAATATAAAGAGAAATAGAAGATGAAAGTAAGTTAATGAAGCGATGATGGTCTTCTCTGAACTTGTAAGCTTTAGAAATGAGATGTGAGTGAAAGTTAGGTTAGGATGAGGTGCTTTGTAGAGATAAGGGATATGATGAGCTTGGAGTAATAAAACCAAGAAAGCATTTCTGGTTCTCCTAAGGGGAAGGAGGGATGTGTAGGTTTCCATCTTACACTGAGCAAACTGAGAGATTTATCAAACCTGGTAAGGCTCAGCACCACTTCATCTTCACATGCATCTCACGTAGCCTTTGTGTTTGAACATGGCATTTCCTGGCCACAGGTATCTATGGCTGGTGTCTGGGGGAAATGAATTAAGTTCCTGGCTTCCTAACAACTGTAATTATGCCTACTTTTTTTTTCATTTCTTAAAAAAAATTTTATTTTAACAATTACAAAGATATAATGGGATGGTGGGTTCTAGCCCTGGCCCACCATCGCAGCAGAGCCTCGGAACAAGCCAGGCGACCCCCCCCACTCCATGAGGGCCTCCATTTTCCACATCCAGACTTCTCTATCGTCAGACCTCCACCCAGCAGACCAGCCTATCAGTGCCCAGCTCATCGAGTTCCACCCTGCAGCAGTCTTTCTTAAATCCGGCTTAGGTATGCCTGTCCAGAGACTCCGCAGACATGGGGCAGAACTGCTACTGGCTCTCCTGTGACCAGCCGCTCAGGAGGTGCCCGGGAGGGGGTGGTGGGTTCTAGCCCTGGCCCACCATCGCAACAGAGCCTCGCAACAAGCCAGACAACCCCCCCACTCCATGAGGGCCTCCATTTTCCACATCCGGACTTCTCTCTCGTCAGACCTCCACCCAGCAGACCAGCTTATCAGTGCCGGATTGCGCGGCCGCAAGCGGCCACGCAGTTCATCAATAAGTGCTGGACTTAGAGATGCCTACAAGAGTATGCTACCTGCATGGCAGAGCCTGGCAAGCTACCCGTGTTGTATTTGATATATATGCCAAATACCAGTAACAATTATAGACCTCATTCCGGAATGGATTGAGGCTCTTTATGTTCCTGGAGCAAGCAGATGCCTTGGGCTCTACTAGCATGAGACAGGACATATGGAGATGTTACTGGGGCCTGCTCGAAGCAAATCGATGATGAACGGGAAGACAGTGATACAGCAACAGTGATACAAAGATATACAAATAAAAAGTTCATATTTGGGTTTTGGTCATACAGTGTTCCAGCACCCATCCCGCCACCAGTGCCCATCTCCCACCACCAAGCTACCCGGTTCCCTCCCCTCCCCCCAGCCCTCCTCCATGGCAGGTTCTTTATTTCTTTCCCTTCCTCTCTCTTTCTCTTTTCCTTCCATTCCAGATTATAGATTACAGAACATACATTAAAGGGTTGTCATGTGCATCTTTTTTGCCTCTATTTAATGATCAGTTCTAGGTTGGCATTAGTACCCTCGACAATTGTTAGCACACTGTTCCATTTTCTGTCTTACCTAGACTCTGACTCCCACAAGTTTGTGATAATTTCCACCTTTGACAAGACCTCCTGATATATGTTTCACTTGACCTTGGATAGTGTTATCATAATGTGTACATATATATTTATGTTATGCAAATAAATGCAGTCATTCTATATCTGTCTCTCTCCTTCTGGCTAATTTCGCTCAACATAATCTTCTCCATGTCCATCCATTTATAGGTAAATTTTATAACTTCATTTTTCCTAACAGCTGCATAGTATTCCATTGTGTAGATGTACAAAAACTTCATATCCGGTCATCAATTCTAGGGCACTCTGGTTGTTTCCAGATTCTGGCTATTGTGAATAATGCTGCTATGAACATAAAAGTAGGGATAGTGTTTTTGCTGCGTATTTTTGGCTTCCCATAGCATATTCCCAGGAGTGGTATGGCTGGGTCAAACGGGAGTTGAATTTCTAGTCTTTGGAGGAATGTCCATATTGTTTTCCAGAAAGGCTGTACCAGCCGGCATTCCTACCAACAATGGAAAAGTGTCCCCTTATCCCCACATCCACGTCAGCACTTGTTGTTCTTGCTCTTTTGAATATATGACAGTCTCTGTGGTATAAAGTGGTATCTCATTGTTGTTTTGATTTGCATCTCTCTGATGATTAGTGATGATGAGCATTTTTTTATTTGTTTTTTGGCCATTCGAATTTCTTCCTTGCTGAAGTTTCTGTTCATTTCTTGTCCCCATTTTTTGATGGGGTTGTTTGTTTCCTTTTTTGTAAAGTTCTACCAGTGCCTGATATATCCTGTATATTAACCCCTTATCAGATGGGTATTGGGTGAATATTCTTACCCATTCTGTGGACTGCTTTTATATCTTAGTCACTGCCTATTTTGAGGTGCAGAAGCTTTTTAGTTTCATGTAGTCCCATATGTTTCTCTTTTCTTCTAGTTGCTTTGTTAGTGATGTTTCACCTTTGAAGATGCCTTTAGCTTCAAGTCGTGGAGGGTTTTTCCTATATTTTCTTCAATGTACTTTATGGATTCAAGTCTGATATCAAGATCTTTAATCCATTTTGATCTTTTTTTTGTGCATTGTGTTAGACACAGGACCAAATTCATTTTTTTACATGTTGCTGCCCAGTTTTCCCAACACCACTTGTTGAAGAGGCTTTCCTTACTCCATTTTAGACTCGTTGCACCTTTATCAAAGATTAAATGATCATGTGTTTGAGGTTGGGTGTCAGGATACTCAATTCTATTCCATAGGTCCACAGGTCTGTTTTTATTCCAATACCATGCTGTTTTAATTACTGCTGCCTTGTAGTACAGTTTGAAGTTGGGAAAGGTGATGCCTCCATCTTCTTTTCCCGAGGATTGCTTTAGCTATCCTTGAGGGTTTATTGTTCCATACAAATTTCAGAAGTGTTTGGTCAATTTCTTTGAAGAATGTCCTGGGTATCCTTATAGGGACTGCATTGAATCTGTACAGAGCTCTAGGGAGTATTACCATTTTGACAATGTTGATTCTCCCCATCCATGAGCAGGGAATATGTTTCCATTTCCTTGTGTCCTCTTTTATCTCCTGGAGCAATGTCTTGTAGTTTTCTTTGTACAGGTTCTTTACACACTTGGGTAAGTTGATTCCTAGGTATTTGATTTTCTGTGGCACAATTGTGAATGGAATTGTTTCCTTAATATCCCTTTCTTCTCTTTCAGTTATTTGTATATAGGAAAGCCACTGACTTTTGGGTGTTGATTTTGTATCCTGCCACTCTCCTATATGTGTCTATTGTTTCTAGGAGTTTTTGGGTAGAGACTTTAGGGTTCTCTAGGTATAATATCATGTCATCTGCAAATAATGATAGCTTGACTTCTTCCTTGCCTATCTGGATGCTCTTGATGTTCTTTTCTTCTCTGATTGCTATGGCAAGTACTTCCAGTACTATATTGAATAAAAAGAGGTGAGAGTGGGCAACCTTGTCTTGTCCCTGATCTCAGGGGAAGGCTTTCAACTTTTCCCCATTGAGAATGACGCTCGCTGTGGGATTTTGGTAGATGGCTGTAACTATCTTGAGGAAAGTCCCTTCAATTCACATTTTCTCGTGGGTTTTTAATCATGAACGGGTGCTGGATCTTGTCAAATGCTTTCTCTGTGTCTATTGATAGGATCATATGGTTTTTATTTTTTCTTTTATTGATATGATGTATTATGTTGATTGACTTGCGAATGTTGAATCATCCTTGTATTCCCAGTGATAAATCCAAGTAGGATTTATAATGTATAATCTTCTTGATGAGTCTTTGGATTCTGTTTGCTAGTATTTTGTTGAAGATCTTAGCATCCGTGTTCATCAGGGATATTGGTCTGTAGTTTTCTTTCTTTGTGTTGTCTCTCCCTGCTTTGGGTATCAGGGTGATATGTGCCTCGTAGAAGCTGTTTGGGAGTGTTTCTGTTTCTTCTATTTCCTGGAAGAGCTTGAAAAGGACTGACAGTAGGTCCTCCTTAAAGGTTTGGTAGAGTTCACTAGTGAATCCGTCTGTACCTGGGCTTTTGTGTTTGGGCAGACTTTTAATTACTGTTTCTATGTCCTCAATGGTGATAGGCTTATTCAGGTATTGGAGGTCTTCTTGTTTTAGCCATTGGAGGTTATAGGACTTTAGAAATTTATCCATTTCTTCTAGATTCTCATGTTTCAACCTTTGCCTACTTTTTGAATACTTGCAGTACTTTCATTTGCAAGTCTGGGATGCTTTAATCAAATTATTTTTAATATACTAAAGCCAAGTAACTAGCTTAGATGTTGAACAAACTTCAACAAATAAATCCCTATTTCCTTCCTATTCCCCTGCTTCAAATACCCCTCAGTGTTGCCAATCTGATCTCAGAAACTCTGATTTGAAAAAGGAAGTAAAGTGATCGTTATTGGCATATTACATCATAGCATTTGCTCCTGACACTTTGTTCTAAGCTTGAAGAGTGAAGACTTGGTCTTGGTAAAGATGAAATTCACTCCCTGAAAGGGAGCCACCTTTTAACTGAGACAAAATGAGGGGGAGAAAAATGTGTCCTTCTGTAAGATTTCCGGCCAGTTATTTTGGTTTCTGAATGGGTTGAAATAACATACAACATCACATTTACCCCATGGCAATCAAATCAAATACAGAATAGGTGTGTTGAGGAGGTATAAGACATATGCATACATATAAGCAATTTGCACATGTACAATAACATTATATGTTTGCTTTCAAAATGTCTCCAAAGGATACTTTAACTTCATGTGACAGCTGGGCATCTGAAAAAGCTTCAATTTTTAGGTATCATTTTTGTTTTCGCTAGAAATAACTATTGAAAATTATTGGTAAATTTATCCATTAGCAACTCACTAAATTTATTTGCTTTCTCTGAGACTTCAGAACTGCTTAAAATGAATGGAAAAGTTTATTTTTAGTTATTAGAAAAATGATAATGTCAGTCAACAACTTCTAAGTCGCTGCTGAAATTTTAATTTGCATGTCCTCCTGGCTATAAATTTCAATATTTTCTTTACTAGTAATGTGTGCAAACAGATGAGTTTTTAGAAATGAGATGCAATAAATAAAAACACACAGCCAGGGCAAGAGTGATTCCACAGCAAGTAGAGCATTTGCCTTGCATGCCACGAACCTGGTTTGACTTACAGCATACCATATGGTCCTCCAAGCCTGTAAGGAGTAACCCCTGAGCATCACCAGGTTTGATACAAAAACAAAATAAATAAACATATTCCATGATCTTCTAACTTAGAATTTGATAATTGTGATAGCATATAAGTCAGCAAGGAGGTGCAGGGAGATAGTGCAGTCTAGTGCTAAAGGAGCAAACTCAGCCTCTCTTGACCTAATTTGTTTCCTGGTACTTTATGTTTTCCAGCCACCAACAAATGCTGTCCTGGAGGCTCCCAGCTCCGTTAGGGTAGCTCAGGTGTCCCCAGCACCACAGGCCAGAGATGCATTCCACTTTCTGGAGTCTTTGCTTTGACCACACGCCCGATTTGCTGCAAATTACTGGTTGGGATCCCTGGCCTCCTGAATACTGCCTGGAAACCTCCCTCACCACAAAGAAAAATACTAGACAGGAAGAGAAGGCCTACTAGAGCCACATTCCAAAGCAGTCATTAGGTAGGCCCTGGGAGAGAAAGAAGGAAAGGAAGGAAGGAAGGAAGGAAGGAAGGAAGGAAGGAAGGAAGGAAGGAAGGAAGGGAGGGAGGGAGGAGGGAGGGAGGGAGGGAGGGAGGGAGGGAGGGAGGGAGGGAGGGAGGGAGGGAGGGAGGGAGGGAGTAGGGAGGGGGTAGGGAGGGAGTAGGGAAGGAGGGAAGAAGGGAGGGAGGGGGGATGGAAAAAGATAGGCTGATGGTGGCCTGTAAGTTTAGAAAACTATAAATTTCTTCTATATCCTGATACTTTTCTCCATTATAATAACCTAGTTTTAACTTACTCTTTAACAATCATTGTGCAGTGGGTAAAAGTAGCCCCTGCTATGCATTTTCTCAAAGACCACAGTGAAAAGTTAGGAAGCAAATTTGGAAAATGCTTGTTTTATTAGCAAATTTCCTCCAATTTTATATGTCAGTTATATATCTCATAATTCTTCATTGGGCAGCAACGAAAACATTATCCCACCCACACGGCAGAGCCTGGCAATCTACCTATGTCGTATTTGACATGCCAAATACCAGTAACAATTATAGACCTCATTCCCATGACTTGATGGAATGGTTTGAGGCTTTTTATGTTCCTGGAGCAGGCAGATGCCGTTGGGCTATCTCGCATGTGACAGGACATATTGAGATGTTACTGGTGCACACTCGAGTAATCGATGATCTACGGGAAGTCAAGTGATCAAGTGATATATATCTCAATAAGTATGTTCATTTTCTGAGCATCAGGATCGTAAAGGTCCTTGGTCATTGACTTAGGTCATTAAATACATCGTATGCTCTGAGGCATATGACTTTACTAATTGTCCTCAGAATGTGGTGCTAATTTTCTCATACTTTCATAAGGCTGCCTAAATAAAGCAGACTCAAGTTTTGTCTTTTTTCATTATTCACTAATGCACTGTTTATGTCCAACAGAGCCAATTTGAGAGCTAGTCTGGTGTCAATATATGAACAATACATTCTGATGTATAAAAATTGACTATGAATGCTCTTAATAGTGATTATTTGCTTTGGTGTATCTTACTATGTCGTGTGAAACTTATACACAAATAGTACATGGGCCAGTAGGGAACTGGATGGAGCTAGAAAAGGATTTCCTGAGAGAAACTCAGAGTAAGTTCCTAGATTACACCCAAATCCACTGACCTCAAACTGGAATTTAGCTACAAAGAGGCAAAGAGCCAGAATCACACATGATGACTATTTAGGGCTTCTTTTACCTGTACTAGCAACTAGAGAAAGCATTAAAGGTATTTCTATACTGAAACCGGTGGTATCTCTATATGTAAATCTTGTGACTAGCTCTTCCTTTCTTTAGTACTGCTAAAATGTGTCTTTAAATTATCATTTGCGATTTGAAACATAAAGCCACATTATGCTTTGTGCCAGTGATCATGAAATGTAATCCATTCCCCAAGGACAAAGTGGATTTTTAAAACAGCACAAGCTGACTCCCACTGGTAAGGAATCTGGGAAGCTATAGTGTTAAGGCTTTCTTCTGTGCTGAAATTTGTCTTCACTAAAGAAAAAGCTATCCAGTGAATGTGTATAAATGATATATATTGAACAGTAATTTTAATAACTTATAATAACATTGATTAAAAACTGAGTAATGAAGATTGACTATAAATGTATGTGCAATTACAAAAATAAATAATATTTATCATACATATTGTTTTGCATTTACCATGAAATAGAAAATCATACATTAATTATAGTTATTATGGTACTTCATAAATTTCACAAAATAACCAAAATTTATTTTGGCTCTTCATATTCCTGAAGCAACCAGATGCCATTGGGCTACACTGGCACATGATAGGTTCAAATGGAAATGTTACTGGTGCCCACTCGAGCAAATCGATGAATAACGGGATTCAAGTGATCAAGTGATCAAGTGAACCAAAATTTATAAGCATTAAACACATCTTGTTCTTTATAGCTTTAAAAGTCATGATACTTTTGAAGTGCTTAAATTTATCTTTAAACTTTTCACTAAGAAAAAATCAAAAGAATGTATAAACCTTTGATATTTTATAACCTAGGACAATCTTTTCCTTTTGTAAAACAAAAGTGCAAAAGGACATTTCTCTTTTTCTCAAAGCAGACTAAACTTCTTAGTTGAATATATTTATAAATTCTTATAAAGATGTTAACCGTCACAGAATTTGTCAGGGGTTTCCAAGCTAGGCCAAGAATTTTGAGGTTAGGCAACCCCACTGAAACCCAACCTGTTTGATCTAGTGTCTCTAACCATCCTCTGGAAATCTCCAAATGAAATTAACACGAGTAAGCATAAATTCCAGAGTTCCATCTGTCCTTGTGGTTCTGGTGTTTTATTTGTCTGTCTGTCTGTCTGTCTGTCTATCTGTCTGTCTATCTATCTGTCTATCTGTCTGTCTGTCTGTCTGTCTATCTATCTAATCTATCTCTCTATCTATCTATCTCTCTATCTATCTCTCTCTCTATCTATCATTTATCATCTATCTATCTGTCTATCTATCTATCTGTCTGTCTGTCTGTCTGTCTATTTATTTGGTTGCTTATTTATTTGTTTGTTTTCCCCTGGCATTTGGACCACATCCAGAAGTGTTCTGGCTTATTCCTGCTCTGTATTCAGGGATTACTTACTCCTGGACATGTTTTTGAGGAGCCATATGCTATGCCTGCTTTTGAACACCCCTATTTGACTGCTTGCCTTGTGCAAGACAAGCACCATACCCACTCTACTTTCTCTCTAGCACCCTTGAGGTTCTGTGCACATCACACTGTTCCACACTACACACTAAGAGTCTCTGGCTTCTAGGAAGACTTTTAGTCTTAATCACTCTTAAGGTTCAGCAGTCTCTCATTTTTTGTCCTGTGTAGGGAAATACAGAAAAAACAGACCTATAGCTTCTTTAGCTAGGGTTGTTTTGCTCTAGTAGTAATCACCAATTATTTCTTCAACTGTCAAACCTATGCTTTACGAGTCACGCTTCCTTGCTTTCTAATATATTCGATGAGACCAAGTCACAGTTAATTTAGCAGTACCAATTTAGCTATAGTATCACAGGTACCAATTTAGTTATAGTATCAAGATATAAAGTTAAACAATATTCTGCATGTTTATGTGAAGGTATTTTTAAAAAAAACACTTGAATTAGTATTCTTTGAGTAAGGTAGAAAATTCTCTGTAAAGTAAGTGGAGTGAGCCTCATCCAAAAAATGAATGCCTCAAGGGAAAAGACAGACTTCCCAAAAAGACCAGGGAATTCTTTAGAAATTCACAATTGGGCTTAAGTTGCAACATTCATTCTTCACGGTCTCTGATCTGCCAGACAACTGCACAGATTTGAAGCTGCCAAGGTCCACAATCATAACCCCTAATTCTTTAGGTAAATCTCTGTTTGTGTGTATGCCCACACATGCACGTTCACACACACACACACACACACACACACATACACGTTAATTCTATTCTCTAGAGTACCCTCATGAATATTGACCACATTTTTTTTAATCAATAAATACAGGTAGGTAGAAGTGATACTGTCAATACCAAGTAAGGCCTGAAGAAACAGAGGTAACTGTCATGTTCATTTAATGACTCACACAAGTGCGAGCAGACAAATGGGGCTTCATAGAAGAACCCACCAATTACAGACAAAGGGTTTCAAGCAGAAACCAGGCATGTATTTTTGTGAACCTCTGTGAATTGGATATAATTTATTACGGAAATATCACCTACATCTTACTGCTGCACTCACCCCAAAATTTATATTTCAGGGTCATAATATTCTTTTCCCCCCTAGATTTTGCATTTTTCCTTACTACTCTTTTTTGCTTTGATCTTACAAGAATTTAAATTGCATTTATGCAAATATCTTAACTGATTCATTGTCCAATAGATTCTGAAAAAGTTTGACTTCAAAATGTAAGGATATCAAATTCAGGCTAAACAAATGCTAATCCAGTCTCACTTTCCTGATTTTAAGCGTCATGAAAGTTTTCAGGGATGATTCAGTGGCAAAGGCTCCTGCCTTGCCAGAAACATAAGGCTCCTATGCTGAATTTAGATTTCTCTGCTGTTTCAGATTCCTAGAGCGGCAACAGAACATCTGATCTTCAGTGCTTTGCAGTCAGATGTGTGTGCACTGTAATTGAAGTTTGCAACCCCTGGAAATCCCTGCAACTACAAATGTCACCACGGCCAGGCGTGTGACCCTGTGGGTGCTTGTGAGCAGAGCAATGAAAGAGAAAAGGTGTAAGCTCCACAGCTGAAGAATAGAAGCTCTAGAGTCATTTTTTTATCAACATAGTGGTCAGCACAATAATAGAAAGGGAAAGAATGGGATAATTAGAAGAAACAATTTTAATTAAACAATCTACATTGATAAAGCCTAACCATGAACTTATTTCTTGCGATATTCTCATCAGAAAGGGTCAGATGAGAATATCAGACCCTTAGAGGCTGTTTGAAGTGTGATTATCAAAAGATTGTTCTGTTGTTCCAAAAAAATGTGTCTTTCAAACCTTAGGAAAAGCTTAAATACTTATTTAAAACAATTTTTAATGAACTTTAATTCCAATCAACTGAACTTGAATTGAAGGATCAATTGAATATATTTGTAGTTGACAAAAAGGCTTATTCATTATTTTCACTCATCTATGGGGTGTTTTTGGTTTTTATTGCTACATAATGCAGTGCCATACATTTTGAGACTTACAGCACAAATTCCTTATCTCACAGGTGCTGTGAGTCAGGATTCTCATGCATTTTAGCTATATCATCTGCTCAGCATCTCACGGGGCTGAAATGAATGTGAGAGTGTTCGTTTAGAGATCCACAAGGGAAAAAGTAGAGTTCCAGCTTTCTTGGCTTCATAACATAATCAATTTCTCTGCAGTTGTATGACTGAGCCTGTCAGTGAGGTTGTCTTCCAGCTCTAGATGACACAGGCCTGCCGCTTTCTATCGCTCCAGCCCCTAAGACCCCTTCCTGAGATGTTCTCATACTTCCTTCCCATTATTCTGCAGTATGCTCAAAGAGTCATATAACCGAAAGTAATCCTATAAATCACTGCTTCATTGTTACTTGACATATCAAATTATTTAATCAGGAAGCTAACTTCATATTCACAAGTTCTATCCACATTCGGGAACAGATTATGTAAGGTATGGACTTACATAATGACGAATTTTGGGGTCATCTTAGAATTCTGCCTAGCACAAAGGATTTGATATGAACAAAATAGATAGGGAAGTTTTGGTCAAGGGCCATGAGGTTCTCCTAAATATTATGGCCCCTTGACCTTTATAGATGAATCTCTGGGTATACTAAGGATCCAAGTATATTCAAGGATGTTTCCTTAGGGTATTCTTCTCAACTCTGTTTCTGATTTCTTACACTCCAAATTATTTGAAGAGAATTTCCCTTATTTCTTCTGATTTTTACTCATCTTTCTAGCAGCCCCAGCAGGATTTTTTTTGTAGAGAAACACACAGACTGAGATGCATGTTTGTGTGTGTGGAAGGCAAGAGCTGAAAACTTATTGTGAAAGTTTCTTTGTCTAACTTGAAAATTAAGAAAAAATTACATGAGACTCGAAGACATGGGGCAGAGCTGCTACTGGCTCTCCCTGTGACCAGCCGCTCATGAGGCACCCGGGAGGGATGGTGGGTTCTAGCCCTGGCCCACCATCCCAGCAGAGCCTCGCAACAAGCCAGACAACACCCCACTCCATGAGGGCCTCCATTTTCCACATCCAGACTTCTCTCTCGTCAGACCTCCACCCAGCAGACCAGCCTATCAGCGCAAGTGGCCTCGCGGTTCATCAATAAATGCTGGACTTAGAGATGCCTACAAGAGTATGCTACCTGCATGGCAGAGCCTGGCAAGCTACCCGTGTTGTATTTGATATACATGCCAAATACCAGTAACAATTATAGACCTCATTCGAATGGATTGAGGCTCTTTATGTTCCTGGAGCAAGCAGATGCCTTGGGCTCTACTGGCATGAGACAGGACATATGGAGATGTTACTGGGGCCCGCTCAAGCAAATCGATGATGAACGGGAAGACAGTGATACAGTGATACATGTGCCTATCAAAAGGATCAAGTGATGAACAGTTAGACAAAGATACCAGGACCTGAAAATACTCAATTTGTATTTTAGAGTAGTTTCTTCAGGAATAGTGAGAAAGCTTTTGGGATTGGAATAATGTAGGAAAAGACAGCGCTACTGAGTAAAAAGAATTCACCTATGAATAATAGCAATTGGTCAGTGGTCAGCCAGCACTTTTGCCAAGAAACCCTACAATATTTTAGGTGGCCCGAAAGGTATTAATCTTTGTCACAGTGGTTCAACTCTGTTGTACTGTGCAAGCAACTATGAGGCTTTTTTAAACACGGTGGCAAAGGTGTCTCTAATTCATTGCAACTTCATTTGCAAAATGAGACCACAGTTAGAATTTTGGTCTGCAGAATGTAGAGGGCCACCCTGCAGTAGATTATTTGTGCTCTAGAGCAAGGAGAGTGGAGTTAGACAGGAGACTGAGCTGATGGGATCAGTGAGAGAGGTTTTGTGACCTATTTTGGGCTGAGTGTTCTCAAGAACACAGTGAATGACACGGAAGAAAATCCCTTCTCAAGGAGTTTGCATTCCAAGAAAATTTTAATAAGATATTTTTTCCAGATGGTTCATCTAGGAAAGAAGGATAAAGTAGCTTGAAAGATAGAGTAGAAAAGAACTACTTCAGTTTATAAATATTCATTCCAGCTGGTCAAAGATTATGGAGAAAATAGGATACTAATTAAAGACAACCTCCTCAATTACACACTGATTCGTTATTTTTTTCTTATAAACATATTACCCTGTGTTTTTTGTTTAATGTAGTAACTAGAAAATAATCATCATGCATAAGAAAATATTTTTATGTAAATGGTCTGGATACTCAGCCAGACTATTTGATGTTGTACAAGCATGAATAATGAGAGTATCCAGTGAACTGTACAAGAGCCACACAGCAAGGAATAATAAAATGGATGCTCCTTTCCACAGACATTAGATGGGAAGCTATTCCTTTGGGTCAAGTGTCAACTTTTACAGATAGACTAAACGATTTCTTATCCTTCTATTGTAAATATGATGAGGGCACTTTATAGTTCATTGGGAATATTAAATTCCCTCCTTTCTGTTGACTATTGCCAGCCCTCTGTGTTATCGTTGGGGAATGGCTGTGAGGCAAATCACAGTGAATGCATGAGACCTTTATTTCTACCTGACATGTGTTGGGTGAGTGTTCTGAGGAGCAACAATGTGAAATAATGAGGAGCTGTGACATGGGGATAGAAACCACAGACTTAATGATTTTTCTTCCAGAAATGTACAGTTATATCTAAAATATCCTGACGGTGATTATATAACCAGCATCTGGTCTAATTAAAAATGTTCTTAAATTTGTTAGGTCACAAGGTAAAGGATATTTCTCATTTCTGAGCTGTGGGGTCTATTTTTTTTCTGAGTCATCTGAGTGAATCTTAAAGGAATGTCTATTTTTTAAATGAATGTATATTAGCACCCAGGAGCATTTATATATATTCATAATGATTTTATTGGTGACAAAGTGTGAGATTCTATGACTTCAGACAAGAAGTGAAAATAAATACAAATCTCTAATAGCTTCCTACTGCACATTATTACCAAACCACGCAATTGTTCTTCTGTGAGAGCCAAATAGGCCACAACCCATGAGCTGATGTTTTCAGAGTATATAAAAGTGCAGAGAAAAGTTTCCTTTATACACCGATGATCCCTAGAAGTCGATATCTTTATAGATACTTCCTGTCTTGCTCTCATAATTGAAATTAACATGAAAATTTTATCTTTGCATTGAAACTTGAAGGCAAGAATAGAAAATTGAGAAATGATCTCAGAGCAAAGACTATTATTAGGTATATATGTATGTATTTCTATGTAATGGTTTCTGCTGATTGCTCTCCAGTATCTAATCTGTCTTCCACCATCCAAACAGGTATTCTTTCTCATTCCCCTTAAGGCTCAGAGATCTGTACTTATCTTAATTCCTGATTCTAATCTGTCTGCATACTTCCTAAATTTACCTGTTTTTCATTCTCACCTTTTTTAGATATATAGATTATCAGACTTTCACTGAAATTCAGAGTCGGTTGGTCTAAGGAATCTGTGGTTTTTATCCAGTACTGCAAATTTTCCTGTCACTGGGGAGGCTTCAGTAAACATTGATTTAGGCTCATTGGTACAATGCAAAACCCTGGTGACTGCTGTTAAATTGGTCCACGCTTACTGATAGGGAGATCTTTTATTTCCAGGCTTTTTAGAGAGGATTTTTTTTTCTGTTTTCTGAACAGAGAGACATATGATCCCAGTTGTTGACAGCAGCCATCTTATGAAAGTGAGGATATTAAGGCTTAAGATGAAACCAGTGTGTGTGAGAGAAGGAAAAAAAATGAACCAGAGATCTTAATAACAAACTGAGTCATCAGTCAGCTAGCCCAGAAGCCTGCCCTGCCTCTGGATGTTTTCTTATGTGACAATCAATACCCTTATTTGTTAATCAAGTTGTTCCTCGCAGGTAAAAGCTTTTTAATTGATAGACCTACTTGTATTGTTGTTGTTTTTTAACTTTCTGTCATTGTTTCTAATGACAGAAAGTTATCTGTCATTAGTAAAAGAAAAATCTAGGTGTGTTTTTTTTTTTCCTATGCATTACTCTCAACTGAAAATATAAGAATAAGTCTATCGTTTATCTCTGATAATGAGATTGGTAGTTAGGAAAAAAATAAAATATTTCTTATAGTTAGGTGATGAGGTATCATTCAGGATCAGGATCAGCTACTATTGTGACATTGATAATAGTAACCATGAAAAAAAATAGCATTTGCTAATAAATGTACATAAATCTAAAGATTAAGAATAAACTGAATAAACAAATTCCTATAATACCAGATTAAAGGCATTTGTTAGTCGTTCATTTTAAAGGTGAGATTTCATTTTCTCATGGACAAATGAAAACCTTTCAAAAAGTATATATATATTTGTGATCTCATCTTAGCTATGAGACAGGCCCGCCCACATGAGCTGGAGCAAAGCCTCTGCTGGAGCTGGATGTAGTGATGTAGAGGCTATCACTTTCCTTCACCATATCCACTTGCATTTTCATGCTTGCATGCTCTGACTGGGCAGTTTGGTGTGACCTTCACCTCAAAGTGCTGTTTAAAGATTTAAGTTGCTAGGGGACATGGGTGGTGGCTGGGGGGCACTGGTGGGAGGGGGGTGCTGGAACACTGTGTGACCGAAACCCCCAAGCGTGAACAGCATTGTAATTGTATATCTCACGGTGGTATAATAAAATGTTAAAAAAAAAGAAAAGAATATTTGCCCATTCTGAAAAAAAAAAAAGATTTAAGTTGCTGATGGTAAAAAAAAGCTCCAGAAAGAGAGATGCAGAGACAGAGAGAGAGATAGAGAGAGAAAGAGAGGAAACTGGGGTACTTGCTATTAAGACGGCCTGGGGGACGGGAGGGGGAAGGGTACATTGGTGGTGGAAATGGGGCACTGGTGGAGGGATGGGTGCTGGAATACTGTATTACCAAGAACCAATTATGAACACCTTTGTAATTGTATGTTTCACGGTGGTATAATAAAAAATTTAAAAAAAAAGCTCCAGAAGCATGATCCCTTTTCCCATTAGTTATTAGTTATATATATATATATATATATATATATATATATATATATATATATTTTACACATGCTGGATGAAGCTGCTGCCTGTATATATATATTAAAAGAAGTACAACGGCTTTCTATATAAGAAAAGGGATTAGGACATCTGAAAGACGAGAGGAAGTGACTGAAAAGAAATGTAAAATCCTGGGGCCGGAGCGATAGTCCAGCGGGTATGGCGCTTGCTTTGCACGCCGGCCCATGGCAGTTTGATCCCCAGCATCCCATATGGTCCCCCAAGCACCCCCAGGAGTGATTCCTGAGTGCAGAGCCAGGAGAAACCCCTGAGCATTGCCAGGTGTGACCCAAAAAAGAAAAAAAAAAAAGAAACGTAAAAATCCTTAGTAAAGCTGATACTAGAACCCACCATAGCTAATCTGACTGCAATAGTGCAACCTAGGGGAAATGGCGTGTGAGTGTGGGTTTATACATGCTACACATATACTTTTATACAGATACAGCACATGTAATTTTATTGGGCTCATTCAGCATGGGCAGAAGACACTTCTATGGGAAGAGAATATTCTCCCTTAGTTTGAAAGTCCAATAGGATTATCCTCAGATGTAACCTAGGGTTGATCAATTTGCCATGTAATTATCCTGGAAATTATTGCTTTAGACCCAACTTCATAGTCAATATTGAATTTTTACTCTTTCAATGAGCACCAAAATGCTTTATAGATGTGAATTCTCACAAAGTTTCAAGAGAAAACCTTAAGAAGATATTGAGGGCCAGAGAGACAGAACAAGGGTTAAGGTGCTTATTTGGCACATGGTGGGCACGGTCCTATCCCCAGCACTGTATACAGTCCCTGAGCACTACCAGGAATGATCGCAGAGCAAAGACTCAGAAGTCCTGAGCACAACCAGGTGTGGCCCAATCCTTCCATTCTCCAAAAACAAAGAAGGAAATTGAACATTTTGCTAGTCAAGCAGAAGGTGGTGGAAACACAAGGCTAATATAAGGAACTAATATAAAGCAATATTTTTGATAATATAAATTGATAAAAACATACATAAATCATGCTTATAGGATATATTAATACTTAACATGTTGTATTTAATAAGTTCCTATACTGCATTTATCTTCAGCTCCTCCATCATTTTTCAGTTTGTGTCTTACAATTCTGAACTTCCTGTGGGTGTGAATGGATTATTAGACAAAATAAACAGCAATGATACAAGTTTAGCAGTATTCTGAGTTCTTGTTAAATTTTCAAGTGTGAGTAGGATAATACTAACAGATGTCATAAACTAATACAACAGAGGTCTGTCTCTGATCCCTGAACTAAGAAGAAGGGAAAACTGCTGGAAGGAAAAATGTTAAAAGCAGTGTATGAGCAGGATTTTTTATTCTTTCCCAATTACATAGTAGCACGGAGTGATAGCACAGTGGGTAGGGTCTTTGCATTGCACACAGCAAATGGGTTCGATCCTCGACATGCCTGATGGTCCACCGAGCACCGGCAGGGAGTAATTCCTGAGTACAGAGCCAGGAATAACCCCTGAGGGGTCTCCGGGTGTGACCCAAAAAGAAAAAAAAATACACTGGAGTAGAAGGGAACATGAAATAATATTACAAACAATTTGGAGGTAGTTCCAAGGTATGATCAACAGTGACTTTGATCAACAGCACAGAAAAAATATTGTCCAGAGATTACCTTTTTTTTTAAATGACTTGCTTCTTTTTATCATTGATTTTTCAGAGTAATTTCAATCCCATCTTTAAATTCTGAGGCCAAAAACACAAATTTTAGGATTTCATTTAGTTAAATGTTTATTTATTTATTTTACTCCCCATGGTGCTCAGGGTTTACTCCTGATTCCTTGCCCAGGGTTGATTCATGGCAGGGGACCATATGTGTTGCAGAAGATTGAACCCAGATCAACTGCATGCAAAACGAGCATATAACCCACCATAGTAGCTCTCCAGCCCCTATTTAGATGTTTAGTAATATAACAGATTTTGATTGAACTTTTAAGGGAGGTTCTACAACTTAACTAAGCATTTTAACCTGCATTTACAATTTTAGTATATTAGCACTCTGGCTGAAAGGAAATCTTTCCAATATATTTTGAAGTCTGGTAATGTGAAGCCTCCATTTTTTTTTATTAAATTTTTTTATTTTTACAATTACAAAGATATACAATTAAAAAGTTCATATTTGGGTTTTGTTCATACAGTGTAGCAGCACCCATCCCGCCACCAGTGCCCATCTCCCACCACCAACGTCCCCGGTTCCCTCCCCCTCCCCCAGCCCTCCTCCATGGCAGGTTCTTTATTTCTTTCAATTTCTCTTTCTCTTTTCCTTCCTCTCCAGACTATGGATTACAGAACATACATTAAAGGGTTGTCATGTGTATCCTTTTGCCTCTATTTAATGCTCAGTTCTAGGTTGGCATTAGTACCCTCACAATTGTTAGCACACTGTTCCATTTTCTGTCTTACCTAGCCTCTGACTCCCACACGTTTGTGATAATTTCCACATTTGACAGGACCTCCTGATGTATGTTTCACTTGACCTTGGATATTGGTATCATAATATGTACCTATATATTTATGTTATGCAGATAAATGCAGTCATTCTGTAACTGTCTCTCTCCCTTCTGGCTAATTTCGCTCAACATAATCTTCTCCATGTCCATCCATTTGTAGGCAAATTTTATAACTTCAATTTTCCTAACAGCTGCATAGTATTCCATTGTGTAGATGTACCAAAGCTTTTTTATCCAGTCATCTATTTTCAGGCACTCGGGTTGCTTCCAGATTCTGGCTATTGTGAATAATGCTGCTATGAACATAAAAGTAGGGATGGTGTTTCCGCTGCGTATTTTTGGTTTCCCAGAGTAGATTCCCAGGAGTGGTATGGCTGGGTCAAATGGGAGTTCAATTTCTAGTCTTTGGAGGAATGTCCATATTGTTTTCCAGAAAGGCTGTACCAGCCGGCATTCCCACCAACAATGGATGAGTGTCCCCTTTTCCCCACACCCACGCCAGCACTTGTTGTTCTTGTTCTTTTGAATATGTGCCAGTCTCTGTGGTGTAAAGTGGTATCTCATTGTTGTTTTGATTTGCATCTCTCTGATGATTAGTGATGATGAGCATTTTTTCATATGTTTTTTGGCCATTCGAATTTCTTCCTTGCTGAAGTTTCTGTTCATTTCTTCTCCCCATTTTTTGATGGGGTTGTTTGTTTTCTTCTTGTAAAGTTCTACCAGTGCCTGATATATCCTGGATATTAACCCCTTATCAGATGAGTATTGGGTGAATATTCTTTCCCATTCTGTGGACTGCTTTTTGTATCTTAGTCACTGTTTCTTTTGAGGTGCAGAAGCTTTTTAGTTTCATGTAGTCCCATATATTTATCTTTTCTTCTAGTTGCTTTGTTAGAGATGTTTCATCTTTGAAGATGCCTTTAGCTTCAATGTCATGGAGGGTTTTTCTTTTAAACATTTTATTATACCACCGTGAGATATACAATTACAACGTTGTTCACGTTTGTAGGTTTCGGTCACACAGTGTTAGAGCACCCCGCCCTCCACCAGTGCCCATCTCCCACCACCCATGTTCCCAATTCCCTCCCCACTCCCATGGCCTGCCTAAATGGCAGGTTCTTTATCTCCTCTCTCTCTGCCTCTCTCTTTCTTCCTTCTCCTACACATTGTGGGTTGCACTACATACACTTAGAAGACATCATTTGCATTTTTTGCCTGTATTTAATGCTCAGTTCTATGTTGGTATCAGACCTTTTGACACTTATTCACACATGTTCCCTTCTCTATCTTACCTAACCTCTGACTCCCACACAATTGTGGTAATTTCCACTTTTGGTAAGATCACCTGGTATATTTATGTCATGCAAATAAATGCAGTCATTCTATGTCTCTCTCTTTCCTTCTGACTAATTTCACTCAACATGATTCTTTCCATGTCCATACATTTATAGGCAAATTTCATAACTTCATTTTTCCTAACAGCTGCATAGTATTCCATTGTGTAGATGTACCACAGTTTCTTTATCCAGTCATCGGTTCTCGGGCATACTGGTTGTTTCCAGGTTCTGGCTATTGTGAATAGTGCTGCTATGAAAATAAAAGTGCGGATTGTGTTTCCACTGTGTGTTTTTGGCTTCCCAGGGTATATTCCCAGGAGTGGTATGGCTGGACCAAAAGGGAGCTCAATTTCTAGTCTTTGGAGGAATGTCCATATTGTTTTCCAGAAAGGTTGTACAAGTCGACATTCCCACCAACAATGTATGAGAGTCCCCTTTTCCCCTCATCCACCCCAGCACTTGTTGCTTTTACCCTTTGGAATATGGGCCAGTCTCTGTGGTATAAAGTGATATCTCATTGTTGTTTTGATTTGCATCTCTCTGATGATTAGTGATGATGAGCATTTTTTCATATGCCTTTTGGACATTCGAATTTCTTCCTTGTCAAAGTTTCTGTTCATCTCTTCTCCCCATTTTCTAATGGGGCTGGCTGTTTTTTTCTTATGTAGCTGTACCAGTGCCTGATATATCCTGGATATTAACCCCTTATCAGATGGGCATTGGGTGAATATTCTTTCCCATTCTGTGGACTGTCTTTCTATCTTGGTCACTGTTTCTTTCGAGGTGAAGAAGCTCTTTAGTTTCATGTAGTCCCATGTTTATATTTTCTTCTAGTTGTTTTGTTAATGGTGTTTCACCTTTGAAGATGTCTTTAGCTTCAATGTCGTGGAGGGTTTTTCCTATATTTTCTTCAACGTACTTTTATGGATTCAGGTCTGATATTGAGATCTTTAATCCATTTTGATCTGATTTTTTGTGCAAGGTGTTAGACAGAGGTCCAAATTCATTTTTTTACATGTAGCTGTCCAGTTTTCCCAATACCACTTGTTTAAGAGGCTTTCCTTCCTCCAGTTTGGACTCTTTGCACCTTTATCAAAGATTAACTGATCATGTCTTTGAGGGTGGGTGTCAGGATACTCAACTCTATTTCATAGGTCCACAGGTCTGTTTTTATCCCAGTACCACGCTGTTTTAATTACTGCTGCTTTGTAGTACGGTTTGAGGTTGGGAAAGGTGATGCCTCCCATCTTCTTCTTCCCAAGCATTGCTTTAGCTAACCATGGGGGTTTATTATTCCATACGAATTTCAGGAGTGTTTGGTCAATTTCCTTAAAGAATGTCATGGGAATCCTTATAGGAACAGCATTGAATCTGTACAAAACTCTAGGGAGTATTACCATCTTGACAATGTTAATTCTCCCCATCCATGAGGAGGGAATGTGTTTCCATTTCCTCGTATCCTCTTTTATTTCTTGAAGCAGTGTCTTGTAGTTCTCTTTGTATAGGTCCTTTACACACTTGGTTAAGTTGATTCCTAGGTATTTGATTTTCTGTGGCACAATTGTGAATGGAATCTATTTCTTAATATCCCTTTCTTCTCTTTCGTTATTTGTGTATAGGAAAGCCACCGACTTTTGTGTGTTGATTTTGTACCCTGCCACTCTACTATACATATCCACTGTTTCTAAGAGTTTTTGGGTCGAGAGTTTAGGGTTCTCTAAGTATAATATAATGTCATCTGCAAATAATGATAGCTTGATTTCTTCCTTGCCTATCTGGGTGCCCTTAATGTCCTTTTCTTCTCTGATTGCTATGGTGAGTACTTCCAGTACTATATTGAATAAAAGAAGTGAGAAAAGGCAACCTTGTTGTGTTCCTGATCTTAAGGGAAGGCTTTCAATTTTCCCCCATTGAGAATGATACTCACTGTGGAAGCCTCCATTTGTATTACTTTTTTTCCTTAAGATTGTTTTCCCTACCTCAGGTCCTTGGTAGGGATATTCTATTTTCTAAAAATATATGATTAGTATTTTGACAAAATTTCACTGAATCTGTATGTAGCTAATAGTAAAAAATCAATTTGATTATATTAATTTTCCCCATCAGTGAGCATGAAACATCTTTTCATATCTTGATATGTTATCTTTTTATCATTTCTTGTAGTTTTGTTCTATAGTTACTTAACATCCATTCTTAGTGTAGTAATAGGTATTTAATTCTTTTAGTAAGACTTAACAAATTTTTCCATGAATGAATCATTTTATTTTTCCCTCATTTTTTGTGTGTAGGATTGCAGCCGATATTTTACATGTTGATTTTTAAACTTCTCTATTTGTTTCTAGTAGAGGTTTTTCTATATTTTATGATATATCTGCAAATAGTGATAGTGTCACTTTTTTTAAAAGAACTTGGATTTATTTTATATACTGATGATTTCTAATTACTCTAAAACCTTTAATATTGAATTAAGAAAAAATTGTGAGGATAGACAACAATTTATTTTCCATTTCTTATTTTATGGTATCCTATTTTATTTTCTTGGGGGCCATATCCAGCCATCCTCAGATCTTACTCTCTGTTCTCTCAGATCACTCTCAGCAGGGCTCCTATGACCCTTTGTAGTGCCAGGGATCAAACCCAGATGGGCAGTGTGCAAGGCAAATACCTTACCTATTGTTCTATCTCTCTCTGGCCTCAATGACATTATTCACAATATAAAAATAATATGATGGCTGGAGTGATAATACAGCAGGTAGGGCATTTGATTTACATGTGGACAATCTGGATTTGATTGCTGGCTTCCAATGGTCCCACAAGCACTGCCAGGAGTAACTCCTAAGGGCAGCGCCAGGATTAACCCCTGACCAATGCTGAATGTGCCCCAAAAACCCAAATAATAATAATGTGAATGCTACTCAAATTCCATATCTAAGTGACTCAAACATATCTTGGCTACTAATAATTGCCTGGTAGTTATTAGAATTATCTACAAGAGAAACAAACGAACTGACATAAAGGGGGCAACTCAAGACTGATAACCATAATACAAAGTCAGAGGGATGGACTGTGCACTTCAGGATTACAGAAGTTCGTGGATTCATCTCAGAAAAGAATTTAGGATCAGCTGGATTTTGTTAGCTTTGTGGGCATAAGGACCAGAACTGGCAAAATAGTACATATCTGGATTAAGCTATCAGCATTGAACCAAAAGTAGAGCAGCACTAAGAGGCAGTAAACAAAACAAAATAATCAAGGACTAAGAAGAACGGAGAGAAGGATGGGGGAGAGCAAAGGAAGGTCTGAGTAGTTGAAAACAAATTTGCCTCCATTCTCGCCTCTTCTTCACTCTGGGCGCTGGAAGAGCACGGACTCAATGACATGCATCGTCCTGACTGAGCTATGCCAAGCCATTTTACCCACAAAGTCCAGCACCTGCAGCTAGTACTTTCATGCTGGGTGTGAAGAAGAAATGGGCAATTCTGAGGAAGCACATGACAATTTTTCAACTTCTCATTTTTTTAATAAATATTCATCAACAACCACACAAAATAAAATTTTTGATAAAAGTAGCATGAAAGAACAGATAAATCACTGCTACAATAAGAACAATAACACAATATAAAACATTTCAAAATTTAGTATGTTCAGAGAAAATGCAAAATCTATGTTATTCACACATAGAAGAACCCATTGTCATGGAAAGCTGCAAAAAAAAGAGCAAGACTTAGAATAGAAGATTAAATATGTCATTGCTGACAATCCAAGGAAAGCCTAATGACTGGATTATGAACAATGATATTCAGATGCATTTTTAAATTGGGTCAAGTGAGTAAAAAGGAAAGTGCTCAATCTTTCACAAACTAGCTTAGTCCTGCCGGGATGTAATCTGACATCCCCATGAGAGAGGGACCATTTTTCTTCTCCAGTGCAACCCAGACATAGGTCCTCCAGAGGCTTACTTAGCTTTGGATTACAGAGAGTACATGAGTTCTTGCCCAGAATGTACTCACCCACCTGCCTCTCCTTAGTTCTTTCTTTATAGATAAAACCAATATTTTTATTGTAATAATCAGTTGCTTTAATTCAAGTTCACATATATGAGAGTTGAAATCTATTAGCTATCAGAAATAAAATGTTCCATTTTT
>JAJIBD010002496.1:2500-48586 GCA_021461705.1 Cryptotis parvus | reverse complement strand
CCTTCATCTAGTGTTCTGCTAATCCTGTTCAAGATGACTCGTGTAAACAGCTTGTAGATGACGGACAACAGGCAGATGGGGCGATAGTTGCCGATGTCGTGAATGTCTCCCTTCTTGAACAGTAGAACTGTCCTGCTGGTTTTCCATTGGGAGGGCACCTTGCATTCGGACAGGTAGCATGTGAAGAGCAGGGCTAGTGTATTGATGAGTACCGATGGCAGATTCTTCAGGTGTTCTGGTCTGACTTTGTCTGGGCCTTCTTTACCGACGCAGATGGCATGTCAGATTTCAGAAGGGAGAACATTGGGAATGACATATCCACCCTGTGGAATTTGGCATGTGGGCAGGTGGATGTGGCTATCAAAGAGATTTGAGTAGAAGTCCTGGATAATCTTCTCCATTGCCTTTCTAGAAGATGTGATAGATCCATCAGGGCATCGGAGGGCAGTCATCATGGTCTTATAGTTGGTGAAGGATAGGCAGGCAGTGCGAATGCTTTTCCTGGTTTCTTCTGCATCTTCCAGTCTTTCTGCTCTTGTGTCTTTGAGGTCTTCTTTTATCGCTTCTCTGCAACATTTAGCAAGCTTGGACGTTAGCATTTGGTCTCCTGAGGCTCACGCCTTGCCAAGTTGGCGAATGAGCTCGAGAGTTTCTGAAGACAGGTGTTCTTTTGTGTCTTTCTCTCTCTCAGCATTCTTCACACAATCATGGAGGTGCTGAACCAGTCGCTTGTATTCTTCATCAATGTCATCAATGATGGTATCTTCCTATGTTGCTGCAATGGTGCCAAAGAGTTCCCAGTTGGTGGTCGCTCTGGGAGTTCTCTTCTTAAACTTTGCAGCCTTTTTTCCCGTTGCGGGAAGTAGAATTTTGCACAAAGGAGACGGTGGCCCGATCCTGTTTGGAATTTGGGGACGACAGCTACATTGGTCAGACAAAACCGTCGATTGAAGATGATGTGGTCAATTTCATTGTGGAACTGTCTGCCAGGAGATTCCCATGTCCAACGCTTTCGCTTCAGCTTTCTGGAACTGTGAGTTCCCATGAATGGTCTTGGTGGATATGATGAACTCAGATAGTCTCTCACCCTGTTTGTTCCATTCTAAGCCATGGGTCCCGATGTGGAGTTCTTCAGCCGATCTTCTTGGCCCTGTCTTGGCATTAAAATCACCGACTATGATCTTGTAGAAGGTGTAATCTTTTTTATAGAATTCCTCCAATTCCATGTGGAATTTCTCAATTTCATCTTCCTTTTATGTGGATGTTGGTGCGTAGACAATGAAGATAGAAATTGCTGGCAGTGGGCCACATCTCTTCAAGTGTAATCATCCTATTCGGTTTGTTAGGCATTCAAATGAATCAATGTTGACGGCCATGTTCGTGTTGACAAGGACACCAACGCCACCGATGCCTCTTTTCGCTGCATGTTCCAAGGAACAATTTCTCTCTGGTGTCATAGACAGCATGATGCAACTGACGCCTCCTCGTCTCAGTCAGACAAATGATGTCGTAATTGATCTTTTGCGCTTGCAGCATCAGATCCTCAATATATGCTCTGATGCCAGCGCACGTGCATTGAAAGTACAGACAGTCCTTTTTAGTCCTTCTTCGTTTTGGCAGCCCTGGATGGCCATGAAATTTTATCAGACACTGCTTGTTTGCCTTTCTTACTGCTCCCATATTAAGGGCTCTTTTGGGGTCAGGAAAATAAACATTTCTGTTACTGGATTTGGTATATCGAACACACATCGGACAGCTTGCCAGGCTCTGCCATGTGGGTGCTATATTCTCATTACTTTGTGGGGCTCTCTCAGAGGGGTGGGTAGAATATTTATGGTAATTTGGAGGTAAGTCGTAATATATTTGGAGGTAAATCACAATATATCTATTGTAGATGGGGCAATAGTTGCCAATGTTGTGGATGTCTCCCTTCTTGAACAGTAGAACTGTCCTGGTGGTTTTCCATTGGAAGGGCACCTTTACATTCAGACAGGTAGGGTGAGAAGAGTCGAGCCAGTGTATTCATGAGCACTGATGGCAGATTCCTCAGGTGTTCGGGTTTGATCTTCCTTTCTTAACTGGCCGAAATGGCTTGTCAGCTTTCAGAAGAGAGAAACCATAATATAGTTCACAAAGGATCTTTATGTATTGGGTTTGAACACCCTGTTTGGTGATAACTTCGATGACCACTTCAGTCTCTGAAGATCAAAGGCTTTCTGTAAATCAATGAATGTGAGGCAGAGCGGCATCTTGAATTCTCTATAGACTTCAATGAGTTTGATTATCATGTGGGATATGGTCAATTGTGCTGAATCCTTTTTTGGAAGCCAGCTTGCTTGCATGGTTGTTCTTCATCTAATGTTCGGCCAATCCTATTCAGGATGACTCACCGAACAGTTTGTAGATGACAGACAATAGGCAGATGGGGCAATAGTTGCTAATGTTGTGGATGTCTCCCTTCTTGAACAGTAGAACTGTCCTGGTGGTTTTCCATTGGAAGGGCATCTTACATTCAGACAGGTAGCTTGCGTAAGAGTCGAGCCAGTGTATTGATGAGCACTGATGGCAGATTCCTCAGGTGTTCGGGTTTGATCTTCCTTTTCTTAACTGACGAAATGGCTTGTCATCTTTCAGAAGAGAGATCATTGGGAATGATATATCCATCCTGCCGGAATTTGGTATGTCACAGGTGGACTTGGCTATCAAACATATCTGAGTAGAAGTCATGGATAATCCTCTCCATTTCCTTTCTGCAAGATGTGATAAATGATTGTTGGAGGACAGTCATTTTTGTCTTATAGTTGGCAAAGACATGCAGCCGTTGTGAATGCTTTCCTGGCTTCTGCTGCATCCTCCAGCACTTCTGCTCTTTTCTCTCTTTGAGGTCTTCCTTTATTGCCTCTCTGCACTGTTTTGCAAGCTTAGTTGTTAGCATCTGGTCGCCTGAGGCTCGCGCCTTACCACGTTGGTGAATGAGCTCGAGAGTTTTTGAAGACAGATGTCCTTTTGTGTCCTTCTTTGCATAATCATGAAGGTGTTGAACGAGTCAGTTGTATTCTTCATCGATGTTATCAATGATAGTATCATCCCATGTTGTTGCAATGGTGCCAAAGAATTCCCAGTTGGTGATCGTTCTGGTAGTTCTCTTTGTTAAACTTCGCAGCCTTTTCTACCCATTGTGTGAAGTAGAATTTTGCACGAAGGAGACAAGAAATATACTTCACGCAATGTTTTGGCCCCAAAAAAACTATTTTAAAAGCTTATCTTTTAGTATGTATTATCATTTGTTCATTGTCAGTCTATTGTGTCAGTGCTCAGAAAGTCAGGAGAGCTATTCTAGGCAGGCAGCATTGGTGTGAAGTTTAGGGGGGACAATATGATGTTCGGGACCAAACCCAAGACATGTAAGACTTTAATTTTCTTTATTGAATCACCATGCAAAAGACCATTACAAAGCTGTTCATGATACACTTCGTCATACAGTGTTCCAGCACCCATCTCTCCATCAGTGCACATTTCACACCACCAATATTCCCCCATTTCACCTCTCCTCCAACAACCTACCTCTATGGCAGGCACTTCTCTCTCTTTCACTTTCTCTTTCTTTTTTGTTTATTGTGCAATATAGATACTGAAGGATTACCATGTATATCCCTTTACCTACTTTCAATATTCAGTTCTACTCTAGTGCTACTATATCAACTATTAATGGCAAACTTGTGGTCCCTTCTCTATCTTACCTACCCTCCACTCCCCAAGACATTTGTGGTAGATTCCAACAACTGATAAATTCACCTGACCTGTTTTGCCTGACTTTGGGTAGTAGTCTCATACAATTTTTTTAATATCCCACTAATGAACTCAGTCATTCTATATCGATCCTTATTTTTTCTTCAGCATGAAACTATCTCCATCCATTTATAGGCAAATTTTATGACTTCTCTTTTCCTAACAGCAGCATAGTTTCCATTGTGTAGATGTACCATAGTTTCTTTATTCAGTCATATATTCTCCAGCACTCATGCTTTTTCCAGATTCTGCTATTGTCCCCAGGATATATTCTCAGGAGTGGTATTGCTGGGTCAAATGGAATCTCAGTTTCTAGTGTTTGGTGATGTCCATATTGTCTTTTCAAAAAGGGCTGCACCATGGCCGGAGCGATAGCCCAGAGGGTAGGGCGTTTGCCTTGCACATGGCCGGCCCTGTGCCGGCCCGGGTTTGATTCCTGGCATCCCATATGGTCGCCCAAGCACCGCCAGGAGTAATTCCTGAGTGCAGAGCCAGGAGTAACCCCTGAGTGTCGCCGGGTGTGACCCAAAAAAGCAAAAAAAAAAAAAGGGCTGTACCAGTCGAATTTCCAACAACAGTGAATGAGAGTCCTTTTCTCCCCCTTTCTCTCCAGCACTGGTTGTTCTTGTTGTTTTGGATTTGTGCCAGTCTCTTTGGTGTGATCTGATATCTCCTTGTTTTCATTTGCATCATCCTGATGATTAGTGATGAAGAGCATTTTTTTTCATATGACTTTTCTATTTGTATTTCTTCTTTGAAAAAAATTTTGGTTCATTTCTTTTCTCCATTTTTTGATGGGGTTGGATGATTTTTTTTCTTAAAAAATTCTACCAGTTCATTGTATATCTTGAATATTAACCCCTTATCAGTTGGGTACTGAATAAATATTCTTTCCCATTGAAGATCTTAATTTTATTAATACTAATCTTCTGAGATATGTTAAATTAATCTCCACTGGCATTATGATACATAGATTTATATTTATTCCATGCCTGAAATGTTCTCATATTCTCCTATCCCTTAACAAGTATTTTCAGATGCTAAGTAAACCTTTCTTCCTCAAAAGCTATTTCTGAGTAACCTCAAACCACATTACCTCTCCAGTTTCTGAATCCCTTTAGTGGTACTTTAACTCTGACTAAGACTTTATCATTTATAAACACAGTGCCACTAAAGTTGCTCTGGGTTTTGTTGTTCAATTTTATTTTTGCATATAAATTAGTTTTTCATGAAAAACTATGAGACTTCAAAAGTAAAAAGCATAATATCAACTTTGCAAGACTAATTCAAACACATGCTTCCACACCAGTGGCCTTCATCTACTCTCATCGATCAGTGGTATATTGTTCATTGTGTGAGTTATAGACAGGAGTGCTCTCAGTGAAGACGGTATTAACCAAATATAGTTCCATGGCTGTAGAGTCTCTATAATCCATTCTACTTTAATCCATTCTACTTTTCATATAGGGAAAAATAATATTCTAAGGGAGAAACTTTTATGTCCCTGTGGTTTGTTCATATTTTTTGTTAATTTCTAAGAACAAATTAATTAAAATATAAAGCAGTTTTCATTTATTTTATTACTTCATAATTCTAGCCATTTATATATAACTCAATAAACATTGGCCATAAATTTCAAAATTATGTAGCAATAAAAGTAATTAAAAACATAAGTTAAAAACAATGCCTATGCAAATTCTTTCTAAAGTTAATATGAACACTGTCAGCAGAATATATACTTAAATTCAGGAAGGGTGAACTGCATCTTCCATTGAAATTCAATGTCATTGGATGTGTGGTAGGGGTTCTGGGAGGTGTCACATCCTGTGGTACTTGGCTCACTCTTAATCTATGCTCAGGGATCAGTCCTGAGAGGGCTTAGGGGGGCCATATGCAGTGCTAGTGATTAAACCCTGGTCAGCCACATGCTAAGCAAGTGTGCTACCCATTGTACTATCACTCTTGCCCAGAATTTTCACAGTGCCTTGAATAGGCAGTACCTACCTGCAATGAATAAAAGATAGTGGATATTGGCTTTTCATAGCTATGAAAATTCCATTTACCAACAACAAAAGACAGAAAAAAAAGCCTTCACAGTTTGCGGTGTGTGACACTGATTAGCTATATGTCTACTCTGTGTATATTTGTTCACTAGATTCTTTTCAGGATGGATTATATAAACCAACAATATTCTCTTTTTTCATTTTTTGATCACTTGGTCACTTGAATCCCAGTTATTCATCGATTTGCTCGAGCGGGCGCTAGTAACATTTCCATTGGACCCATCACGTGCCAATGTAGCCCAATGGCATCTGGTTGATTCAGGAATATGAAGAGCCCCAAACCATTCCTTCAGGGTCTTTACAAGGAAGTCTGACCATCTTTTAGGTGGGCGGCCACGTGATCTTTTGACATCACATGGGATCCAGTCGATAATGGCTCTAGTCCAGCCAGCGGTTGTCTCCAAATTGCATTACATGTCAAGCCCATCTGATTTTCGATGCCTTGGCAAATGAGACAGTGTCCCTGATTCGGGAATAGTGATGGAGGTCAGAACTCCGGATTCATTCTCTCACTTGAGTGAGACGTGATATTCCAAGCATAGCTCTTTTGATTCCTCTCTGGGAGACCCGAATAGCATTCTCATCCTGCTTTCGTAGGGGCCCAGGTCTCTGAGGCATATGTTAATGCAGGGAGAATGGTGGAGTCAAAGAGATGTGCCCGGAGCCGGAGGTTCTTTGTCCTTTTTAGCTATTTCTTCGATGCCTTTGAAGGCATTCCATGCTGCTCTCTTCCTCCTGCACAGCTCAGGTTTTAGGTTGTTCATCATGTTAGATTTCTCGACCTAGGTACACATAACTGCTGCATTCAGAGATGTTTATTCCACTGAGAGTGAATGGGGCCTCTGGAACTAGTTCATTCTTCATAAACATTGTTTTCTTTTAGATTCAGCTGTAGACCTATCTTTCCACATTCTCAGTCGAAGTCAGCCAGCATTTGTGCCTCTTGGCTAATGTTTGGTATTATTAGAACGATGTCATCAGCGAAGTGAAGGTGGTGTAGTTGCCAACCATCTATCTTCACTCCCATTCCTTCCCATTCTAATTGTCGCATGACGTTCTCGAGGGTGGCACTGAAGAGTTTTGGTGAAATGGTATCACCCTGTCGAACCCCCTCTTTTCACATTAATGATCACTTCTTTGTAGAATGGTGAGATCCGGGTGGTGAATCCGTAATACAGCTCACCTCACGAAGGATCTTGATGTATTGGTTTTGAACACCCTGTTTGGCTAGGGCTTCAATGACTGCTTCTGTAAATCAATGAACATGAGACAGAGCGGCATCTTGTACTCCCTACAAACCTCAATGAGCTTGGTTACTGTTTGGATATGGGCAATTGTGCTGAATCCTTTCCGGAGGTCTGCTTGCTCGCATGGTTGTCCTTCATCTAGTGTTCTGCTAATCCTGTTCAAGATGACTCGTGTAAACAGCTTTGTAGATGACGGACAACAGGCAGATGGGGCGATAGTTGCCGATGTCGTGAATGTCTCCCTTCTTGAACAGTAGAACTGTCCTGCTGGTTTTCCATTGGGAGGGCACCTTGCATTCGGACAGGTAGCGTGTGAAGAGCAGGGCTAGTGTATTGATGAGTACCGATGGCAGATTCTTCAGGTGTTCTGGTCTGACTTTTTGTCTGGGCCTTCTTTACCGACGAGATGGCATGTCGGATTTCAGAAGGGAGAACGTTGGGAATGACATATCCACCCTGTGGAATTTGGCATGTGGGCAGGTGGATGTGGCTATCAAAGAGATTTGAGTAGAAGTCCTGGATAATCTTCTCCATTGCCTTTCTAGAAGATGTGATAGATCCATCAGGGCATCGGAGGGCAGTCATCATGGTCTTATAGTTGGTGAAGGATAGGCAGGCAGTGCGAATGCTTTTCCTGGTTTCTTCTGCATCTTCCAGTCTTTCTGCTCTTGTGTCTTTGAGGTCTTCTTTTTATCTCTTATCTGCACCGTTTAGCAGGCTTGGACGTTAGCAATTGGTCTCCTGAGGTTCGAGCCTTGCCACGTTGGCGAATAAGCTCAAGTTTCTGAAGACAAGCGTCCTTTTGTGTCTTTCTCTCTCTCAGCATTCTTTGCACAATCATGGAGGTGTTGAACCAGTCGGTTTTATTCTTCATCGATTTGTCAATGATGGTATCTTCCCCATGTTGTTTCAATGGTGCCAAAGAGTTCCCAGTTGGTGGTCATTCTGGGAGTTCTCTTCTTAAACTTTGCAGCCTTTTCTTCCCATTGCGGGAAGTAGAATTTTGCACGAAGGAGATGGTGGTACGATCCTGTTTGGAATTTCATTTTTTTTAAATGAATTTTTTTTAAATTTTTATTATACCACTGTGAGGTTAACAACTACAAGATGTTCATGATCAGTTTTCAGTTTTACAGTGGTCCAGCACCCAGCCCCCACCACCCTTCCCAACATCAGTATCCCCAGAGTCCCTACCCCCTCCCCCAGCCTGCCTCTATGGCAGTCACTTTTCTTCTATTTCTTCTCTCTCTCTCTTTCTTTTCTCTCTCTCTCCTTCTCATATATATTCCAACAATATGCTCACTATTCTAACTCAGATAAGAAAATATTTATTAAAATTGCAAGAAGAGGATATATCATTCAACTTTACTAAAATATAAAAGGCATAATTTTTCTCTTTGTAAGCTTATAGAAAAAAATAATGCCCCCAACATGCCACTTCTACTGTGTTTATATATAAAATCTGGAATAGATAAATTATATATGTGTATACTTGCATTATTTTCATTAAGGATTGTTTCAGTAATGCATTTCTTGAGATACTTGCTATAAAGATCAAACATGTTAACATTAGCATTGTATAAAAACTCAGATAATCAGATATTTGTCTGTTTCCTAGAAACAGAATTGTTATGTAGGTTAAAGCAATATTTTGATAAAACATTCACTAAAATTCATATATAATACAATTTTTATCTTTTTTGCTATTTTGGGTCACACCTGGCAATGATCAGGAGTTTCTTCTGGCTCTACACTCAGGAATTATTCCTGGCAGTGCTCAGGGTACCATACAGGATGTCAAGGATCAAACCAGGGTCAGCTGATGCAAGTAACTTACCCGTTGTACTATTGCTCCAGCCCTAATGCAATTATTATATAAATTTTCTCAACATTTTGTCAGAAAATGGATTTTTTCTCATAAATAAAGTTGTTACTATTCACCAGTGACTTGTCACTTGTATTCCCATTCATCAATTTGCTCGCTGGGTGCCAGTAATGTCTCCATTCATTGGGAATGAGCTCCATTATTGTTACTGTTTTTGGCATATGGGATACACAACAGGTATCTTGCCAGGCTCTGCCGTGGCTCTGAGTTCATCCCAGGGGACCCAGTCTTTTTCTATGTCAGACCATCAACCACCCACGGCCCATGGGCAGAGCCCTGGGGGTGTAGACAAACCTGTCTACTGTCTGCCACCTGCTGATGCAGCTGGGCACCGCAGCTACACCCGCAACATCTAGAGGTATTCACCTGTATGTACAATTAATTTCAATGATATTGACACCACTGACATAATATCGAAGTTCATGTTGAGGTAATATCAATGCCTGATTACAGAAACTAAACTTCTGTTTATGATAAGTGAAAGAGATCAGTGGACATGCACTTATATCTAGTGATATAGCTGGATAATATCAATAAACACAATTTTGTTGTTAATGGTATTGAATCTTCTATCTGAATTCCTGGGAAGAAGAATCCTCTAAATAAGAAATCAAGGTTGTAAGAAATCAAGTTTCTTCTTGTTATCTCCAGCACAAGTTAGCAGTTTCCTGCTTTCAGTCACAAAATTTGCAGACTAAGAATGACACGGCAATTGAATTTTCATGAATTGGGTTAGGGCTAATTCCAAAGAAGTAAGTTTACTATCAATATTGCAATCTATGGTAATGAAATGAAATATTTAAATTAAATTTCAGGTGGAGCACAGCTTCCCTGCAAGATGGCCCTGGCAGCTGTCTTCTAATTTCTCAATACACTACATCATACCCTACATAAATTGCACATTTATGCAAATGAGTCTGCAAAAAAGTAAGAAGACTGAGTACAAATTTCTTCTTCTCTAATCTAAAGCACTGATTCAACCCACCATATGAATAAAAGTACTATTTACTTTAAAACTTTCACTTTTGAAAAAGAATTCCATATTAATTTTTAAGAGAAGGAAGAAATGAAGAAAAAAGAAGAAACAATCACATCAAAGACTTTTCTTAAAAGTAGCTCATTCTTCTGTGTATCTCATTCAAATGTAGAAAGAAATCGAAGGCAGAATCCTGTTATCAGAGAAAAAGCTAAAATTGCATTTTAACATCCTTAGATTCAATCTATATCTTTTTCTTCTTTTCTGCTTTTTTTATTCATGGACTCTTTACAACTTCACTCAAAATATGTTACCCAATCACCA
The DNA here is from genome assembly GCA_021461705.1 of Cryptotis parvus. NCBI lineage: Eukaryota > Metazoa > Chordata > Mammalia > Eulipotyphla > Soricidae > Cryptotis > Cryptotis parvus. The sequence continues at coordinate 38,302 of JAJIBD010002496.1, read as the reverse complement.
ATTCTACAAACAGAACTTTTCAAAGCTTTACAACTGCACCGAGGAAGCAATTCTAAAAATTCAATAGAGCGATGAGGAGATATATCCTCTTCGTAAAACTCTATTAGCCAGTGATGGTGCTCGAGGGTGAGGTAGAATACGGATTTTAATTCAACTACTGATAGCCAGAGTTTGCAAGGGGAAAAAACTTGCTGACAAGAAGGATGAAAGGCAAAACAATTTAAATTTGTCTATAGATAAGAGCTATATAAGTATCAGAATAAATTTTTTAAAGTTACAAAAGATGAAGAATTTTTGGCTTGTCTATATTACTGTGAAAAGTAGGGCACCATAATACCTCTCCAGGATGCCAGTCTCACTGTTCTTCAATATCTGTACTACTATTTCTCACTAACCCACCCAAAAAAACAAGAGTTTAATCAATAAGCACTTATTAACTATACATCCAGGGCTAGAAAGGAAACAAGTATTAAATAGTCATATATGAATTCAAACAGTATGCATTTGCTTAGCACACAGGGTACCTTGGAAAAAGAGTAGAGACCAATTAATGAATGTATACATTTGTATTATGGTTAACTTCAGGGCTTCTATTTTTAACTTAACTAGTCAGAACATTAAATTAAATTATAGTATTAATTTAAATTATAGTAAAAAGAATTTGAAAAAATAATCTATTGCATTTATTATAAAAATCATTTGAACAAAGAAAGTATGTAAACATTTTAATCATTGTTGTTCATTTTATGTATTAACTAAGCAACCGGGCAGTGTTCATGGCTTAGTCCTGGCTCTGCACTCCATAAAACAATTTTTTACCTTTATAAAACATATAATTTATTGACTTGGGAAAGTATAACAGTGTCATTCTTATAACACAAATAGATGCTTTTCCCTTTTCACAATTACCAATTTTTCTCTACTATTGGAATAGCTTGATTTTTTTTAACATGTAATGCAAATTTTAATTATTTAATTAATATAATTGATTTTGAGTCTGAGTTTCAAAAATCCAAACTGTTTTGACTATTTTCAAAAGTAACATCTGAAAATTAACGTTTAAACTTTATTAGCTGCTCAAAGAAGAAAAGGACATTAGGGGCATCCAGATAAACAAGGAAGAAACTGAAAAAGTGACGCTATCACTATTTGCAGATGACACATAAACTCTCTACCAAAAAGCTCCTAGAAACAACAGACTCCTATAGTAGAGTGGCAGTGTACAAAATCAATACCCAAAAGTCAGTGGCTATCCAATATGCAAATAATGAAAGAGAAGAAAGGGATATTAAGAAAACGATTCCATTCACAATTGTGCCACAAAAAATATCAAATACCTAGGAATTTGTTTAACTAGCAATATAAAGGACCTGTACAAAAGAAAACTACAAAATGATGCTTCAATATATAATAAAGGACACAAGGAAATGAACACACATTCCCTGCTCATGAATTGGGAGAATCAACATTGTAAAAATGGTAATACTCCTTAAAGCTTTATACAGATTCAGTGTGGTCCCTACAAGGATACCCATAACATTCTTCAAAGAAATTGACCAAACATTCCTGAAATTTGTATGGAATAATGAACCCCCACAAACAGCTAAAGCAATCCTTGGGAAAAAAAGTTGGGAGGCATCACCTTTCCCAACTTCAAGCTGTTCTACAAAGCAGTAGTAATTAAAATGGCATGGTATTGTAATAAATACAGACCTGTAGATGTATGGAATAGAACTGAATATCCTGACACATGCTCTCAAATGTATGGTCAATTAATCTTCTAAAAAGGAACAAAACATTAAGTGTAGCAAAAAAAGCCTCTTCAACAGTGGTGGTTGGAAAACTGGGCAGCTACATGCAAAAAAAAAAACAACATGAACTTAGGCCACTTTCTAATGATGCACAAAAATCAGATCAAATTGTTTAAATATTTCAACATCAGACCTGAATCTATAAGGTTCATCAAAGAAAACAGGCAAAACCCTCTACAACATTGAAGCTAAAGGCATCTTCAAAGATGAATCACCATTGACAAAGCAAATGGAAGCAAATATAAACATATGGGGTTATATGAAACTGAAAAACTTCTGCACCTCAAAAGAAATGGTGACCAATATACAAATACAGACCACAGAATGGGAAAGAATATTTACCCAATACTCACCTGATAAGGGTTAATATCAAGATAGACAAGACACTGGTAGAACTTTGTAAGTAAAAAATATCCAACCCCATTGGGAAATGGGGAGAGGAAATAAACAGAAATTTCCTCAAAGAAGAAATTTGAATGGCCAAAAGGCATATGAAAAAGTGCTTTCCATCACTAATCATGAGGAAGATACAAATGGAAACAACAATGAGATATCATCTCACACCACAGAGACAAGCACACATGCAAAAGAGCAAGAACAACCAATGCTGGCATGGATGCGGGGAGAAAGAGACTCTCATCCATTGTTGGTGGCAATGTCAACTGGGCCAGCCTTTTTGGAAAGCATAATGGACATTTCTTTAAAAACTAGACATTGAGCTTCTATTTGACCCAGCAATACCACTCCTGGGAATACTGTCCTGAGGTAGTTTGAATATCACTCCAAACCCTGGAGACCCTACTAGGGTAGTTTGAATATCACTAGAAACCCTGGAGACCCAAAAACACACAGCATAAACATCATCTGCACCTTTATATTCATCTTCATCTCAGCACTATTGACAGTAGCCAGGATCTGGAAACAACCTGAGTGCTTGAGAACAGAAGACAGAATAAAGAAACTATGGTACATCTACAAAATGGAATACTATGCAGCTGTCAGAAAAAAATAGTCACAAAATTTGCCTACACATGGATGAACATGGAGATTAACATGCTTACCGAAATTAGTCAGAAGGAAAAGGACACACACACTTTTGTGAGTTATAAAAATATACCAGTGTTCTATTAATTTATGGAAATGGTAATGCCAGACTAGAATTGAACATTGAATGTAGGCAAAGGGATATATATGATAACCCCTAAATGTAAATGTATGTATGGCAAGCCACAATGTAAGAGAAGAGAGAGAGAGAGAGAGAGAATGTGTTTGCCACAGAGGCAGGCTGGGTGAGGGAGGGAGGGAATCTGGGGACATTGGTGGTCAGAAATATTCACTGGTGGAAGGATGGGTGCTGCAACATTGTATGACTGAAGCCAAATCACTAACAGCTTTGTAAGTATCTATCTCACAGTGCTATAATAAAAAATTACATAAATAAAGCTTACTAGCTGCATTAAACTAGTGTCACTTATTTTTATATAAAAATCTATACATCTTGTTGCATACTATTTTCAACTATATGTTTTATAAAAATAACTTAAGAATAATAAATTACATACATGTATAATATAGCTCTTCTGTATCTATTTACAAACTACCTCCAAATAAACATAAAGTCAAAGAACTAAGAGGAATAATATGGAGAAAAAGGAAACTCTGGAAATGTAACCTCATGATACTGCATCTTGTGATTCATTGCAAAATAGTTGTTTTTCATAGCCCTGCAAATGCAGAAAATCTGGAACACTGAGGAGTGATGATTTAAAAAACCTGCCTGTTTCAAGATTTGCTTCTTCTCTCAAGCTTGCTATATTTTGTGTTTCTTTGTTTAAATAGGGGTCTTACCAGCAGTGCTTGAGAACCTCCAAGGTATATCTGGCAATGCTGGGGCTGGAGTGGAGTGGTAGCAAGTGGTGCTGGAGATTTAATTTGGGCTCTCATGTATGCGAGGCACATATTCAATCCCTTTAACTATCTCTCTCTCTCTCTCTCTCTCTCTCTCTGTGTGTGTGTGTGTGTGTGTGTGTGTGTGTGTGTGTGTGTGTGTGTGTGTGTGGTCCCTTGGGAGAAAGCTGACCTTTGGATTCCTTCGGAGCTGACTTGCCCTTCCCTACTGGGTGTGGGGTCAGCTGCGGTGATGGCCTCCTACCTGCTCAGGCTTCAGAGAATCATGGATCCTGTGCCTCTCTTCATTCACCCTCTGTCACTCAGCAGAGGGGCACCCTGGGCACAGGGCCAGGTCCCAGCAGACAGTCTCAGCTTCTCTCCTCCTGCCACTCAAAAATGTGCCCCTGCAGTGGGTGGGGAGATGCAGGGGAGGAGCATTGTGAAAAATAGCCCCATTCTGTCTCAGAACTGTGAGCAGTTCCATATGGAGGCTGTTAGGTAGGGGAGGGACTTGTCTTGATATTAGAATATTTTCGGGGTGTAGGTGAGCAGGACCACCTGGCAGTGCTTAGGGCCTGTTCCTGACTGTGCTCAGGAGTGATCCCTTACACAGTTCAGGGGCTCTTATGCAGTGCCTGAGTAGAACCAGAGTTATGGCGCAAATGTCTGCACGCAAGGCAATGACCTTATTTTGTCTCTGGTGCCAGCATTTATATTTTATAGGGACTGGTTTTGAGGACTTGGGCCTTGGAAGGCACCCTTTGGGAGCAAATGCATGCCTTACTAACTTGCATAAGACAGACATGGGGCAGAGCTGCTACTGGCTCTCACTGTAACAGCCGCCGGTCATGAGGTGCCTGTGAGGGATGGCAGGTTCTAGCCCTGACCCGCCACCCCAGCAGAGCCTCACAACAAGCCAGACGACCCCCCACTCCATGAGGACCTCCATTTTCCACATCCGGACTTCCCCCTCATCAGAACTCCACCCAGCAGACCAGCCTATCACAGTCCAGCTCATCGAGATCCACCCTGCTGCAGTCTTTTTTTAAATCCGGTTCATCAATAATTGCTGGATTTTGAGATGACTACAAGAGTATGCTACCCACACGGCAGAGCCTGGCAAGCTACCCGTGTCGTATTTGATATGCCAGATACCAGTAACAATTATAGACCTCATTCCCGTGACCTGATTGAATGGTTTGAGGCTCTTTATGTTCCTGGAGCAAGCAGGTGCCCTTGAGCTCTACTTGCATGAGACAGGTCATATGGAGATGTTACTGGTGCCCGCTCGAGCAAATTGAAAATGAACGGGAAGACAGTGATACAGTTTAAATAGGGATCTTACCAGCAGTGCTTGAGAACCTCCAAGGTATATCTGGCAATGCTGGGGCTGGAGTGGAGTGGTAGCAAGTGGTGCTGGAGATTTAATTTGGGCTCTCATGTATGCGAGGCACATCTTCAATCCCTTCAACTATCTCTCTGCCTTAGTATGCCTTTTTCAAATAGCTACGGCATACGGTTTGTGATATTATACTTTAAAAAAATCCTTCCAGGAGTTAGAGAGACACTAGAACAGGTAAGGTACTTGCTTTGTATGTAGTGACAAGGGTTCACTCCCCTGCACCCTATTTTGTCCCCCAGCCCTCTTAGAGTGATTGCTGTGCACCGCCAAACATGGCCCAAAAAACAAAACAAAAAAAAAGTGTCTTTCTAGCTCTGTTTTTATACATATGTGTAGAGGATATTAAATACATATGTACATATATATGCATACATATGTATTCAACATATAGAGTATATATAAAAATATATAAAATAAATATATATAAAATACGTTACTTTATATCTGATCACAAGCCTGGCTCGTCAGAGATCCACCCTGCAACAGTCTTTATCAAGCCCAGCCCAGGTATGCTGATCCAGAGACTCACATACACAGGGCAGAGCTGCTACCAGCTCTCCCTGTGACCAGCTGATCATGAGGCACGCGGGAGGGAAGGCAGGTACAAGCCCTGGCCCCCCACCCCAACATAGCCTTGCAAGAAGCCAGAAGAATTCCCACACCATGAGGGCCACTATTTTCCACATCCGACTCCCCACTTGTGAGAGCTCCACCAAGCAGAAGAGCTGATCACAAGCCCGGCTTGTGCAGCCATACGGTTCATCAATAAATGCTCAAGATTATAGGTGACTACAAAAGTATCCCACCTGCACAGCAGAACCTGGCAAGCTGCCTGTGTTGCATATGATATGCCAAATACCAGTAACAATTATAGACCTCATTTCCATGACCTGATGGAATGGTTGAGGCTCTTATGTTCCTGGAGCAAGCAGATGCCTTTGAGCTACACTAGCATGTGACAGGACATATGGAGATGCTACTGGTGCCCGCTCAAGCAAATCAATGATCAATGGGAAGACAAGTGAAGTGATGCAAGTGATATATATATATGTATGTATGTATATATGTGTGTGTGTATATATATATATATAACTTATCACTTATCTTCCAATTGTTCATTAATTTGCTTGAGCAGACACCAGTAATGTCTCTATTTGTCCCAGTCACATGCAAGTGTAGCCCAAAGGCATCTGCTCACTCCAGGAACATGAAGAGCCTCAACCCGTTCATTCAGGTTTTTGACGAAGAAGTCTGACCATCTCATAGATGGGAGGCCACACATTCCTTTGACATCCCATGGAATCTAGTAAGTAACAGTTCTAGTCCAGCGGTTATCCCTAAATCACATTGTGTCCGGCCCATCTGATTTTCATCATCTTGGCAAATGAGATAACATCCTTGATTCTTTATCTTCGACAGAGGTCAGAACTCCAGATTCCTTCTCTCATTGAGGCAAGCGTGATACTCTGAGCATGACTCTTTCAGATCCTCTTTTGGGCTACCGGAATGACCTTCTCATCCATTTTTGTAGGGCCCAAGTCTCTGAGGCATATATTGGTGCAGGAAGAATGGTGGAGTTCAATGTGTAAAAGAAGAGGGAGAGAGATGCAGAGACAGAGTGAGAGAGACAGGGAGAGAAAGAGAGGAAACGGGGCCACCTGCTATTGAGGCAGCCTGGGGGTGGGCGGGAGGGGGTGGGGTACATTGGTGGTAGAAATGGGGTGGAGGGATGGGTGCTGGAATACTGTATTACCAAGAACCAATTATGAACACCTTTGTAATTGTATGTCTCACGGTGGTATAATAAAAAAATTTTAAAAAATAAATAAAAAATAAGAAATTAAAAAAAGAAAAAATAAATAAATATGTACCAGTTGTTTACTAATTGTTGGAAACAGTATGCCAGACTAGAACTGAGCATTGAATGTAGACAAAGGATTTACATGATAATCCCTAATTGTATGTAGGGCAAGCCACAATGTGTAAGAGAGAGAGAGAGAAAGAACGAGAGAGAGACAGAGAGAGAGATTCTATAGAAGAAGGCTTGGGGAGTGGGGAGGGATCGGGGACATTGGTGGTGGGAAATGTGCATTGATGGAGGGATGAGTGTTGGAACACTGTATGACTGAAACCCAAACATGAACATTTTATCTCACGATGATATAATAAAATAAAATTAAAAAATTTCAACCAAAAAAAAGAATGGTGAAGTTGAAAAGTTGTGCCTAGAGCCAGAGGTTCTTCATCTTCTTTACCACTTCCTTGATGCTCTTGAAGGAGTTCCACGCTCTTCTCTTCCTCCTGCATAGTTTAGGTGCTAGGTGGTTCTTCATGTTGATTTCCGACCTAGATACACATAACTACTGCATGCAGGGATATTCATTCTGTTGGGAGCAAATGGAGCATCGGGAACTAGTATATTTCTTATGATCATTGTCTTCTTGAAATTCATCTGCAGTCCAACCTTTCCACACTCACCGTCGAAGTCAGCCAGCATTCGTGCCACTTGACTGATATTTTGTATTATTAGAATGATGTCATCAGCAAAGCGGAAGTGGTGTAGTTGCCAACTGTCTATCTTCACTACCATTCTTTCCCATTCCAGTAGTTGCATGACTTTCTCGAGGGCAGCACTGAAGAGTTTTGGTGAAATTGTATCTCCCTGTTGAGTCCCTCTCTATACATTGATGATCACTTCCCTGAAGAATGGTGAGATCCTGGTAGTAAATACATAATACAGCTCATGGAGGATCTTGATGGACTGAGTTTGAATGCCCTGTCGACTAGGGCTTTGATAAATGCTTCAGTCTCAACAGAATCAAAGGCTTTCCTTAAATAAATGAACGTTAGACAGAGCAGCATCTTGAATTCTCACAAAAACTCAATGAGCTTGGTTACCGTGTGGATATGGTCGATTGTGCTGAATCCTTTTCAGAAGCCATCTTTGCTTGCATGGTTGCCCTTCATCTAGTGTTCTGCTGATTCTATTAAGGATGATTTGAGTGAATAACTGGTAGACTACAGATAACAGGCAGATGGGGCGATAGTTGCCGATATCATGGTTATCGCCCTTCTTGTACTACAGAAAGGTCCTGCTGGTTTTCCATTGGGACCGAGCCTTGCATTCAGGTAAGTATCATGTGAAGAGCCTAGCAGGTATATTGCTGAGTACTAGCGTCAGATTCTTCAGGTGTTCAGCTCTAACCTTATCTGAACTGAGTGCTGTATGCTTTTTATCGATGAAATGGCAAGTTGGATTTCAGAAGAGAGAACACTGGGAATGACATATCCATCCTGCGGAACTTGGTATGTGGGTAGGTGGATGTGGCTATCGAAGAGATCCAAGTACAAGTCTTGGATAATCTGAAAATCTTCTCCATTGCCCATCTAAAGATGTGATAGATCCATCAGGAAGTTGGAGGGCAGTCATCTTGGTCTTATAGTTGGCAAAGGACAGGAGAGCTTTGCAAATACTTTTTTTCTGCTTCTGCTGTATCGACCAGTACTGTTGCTCTTCTCTCTTTGAAGTCTTTCTTGATCACTTCTGTGCACTGCTTTATGAGATCAGATGTTAGCTTGTGATGGCCTGAGGTTTGCACCAAACCACATTGGTGAATGAGCTCAAGAGTTTCCAAGACAGGCGTCTGTTTGTGGCATTCTTGCTCTCGGCATTCCTCGCACAATCATGGAGGTGCTGAACCAGTTGATCATATTCCTCGTTGAAGTTGTCAGTTGGCAATTTCATGGAAAAGCCCCACAAAATTGAATATTTTGTTGAACTATTAACAAGACATCGAGGCACTTGGAACAACTCCCCATGGCTTGATGAAATGAACATTTGAGCCCAGTATGAAAGGAGAAATCCAAGCTGATCAGAGCATCAGCAGGAGCACCTATGGTGATGTTTACAAGGTTTATAAACTCAGCATCAGTTCTCAAGTTGAAATCTTACCCCCCATCCTCCTGACCCCTCCACCTATCCCTTCTCCCTACTTTTAGACATATTATTATGTTTTAAAGAACATTGCATGACAGAGCCTGACAAGTTACCTGTGGTATATTCAATACTTCAAAAACAGTAACAATAAAGGGCCTCATTCCCTTGACCCTGAAATACCACCCAATATGGCAGCTTTAAAAAAGACAAGCAAGGAGAAGCTGATAAAATCTCAGGGCAGAACTAGGCTACCAAAGCGAAGGACTAAAATAACTGTTTGTACTTTCAATGCACATACACTGGCATCTGGGGCATCCATCGAAGACCTGATGGTGTAAGCATAGAAGATCAAGTACCACATCATTGGACTGACCAAGATGAGAAGGCATCAATTAAATCACGCCATTTTCTACACTGTAGAGGAACTCTTCCTTGGAACATGCAGCATTAAAGGTGTCGGTGGTGTCAGTGTTCTTCATCAATACAAACTTAGTCATGAGCATTGATTCATTTGAATGCCTAACAACTCGATTTGGACACTTATGCTTGAATATATGTGGCTCTTTGCCAGTAGTTTCTATCTTTGTCATCTATGCACCAACATCCAACTAAGACTATATATATGTATATATATGTATATACTATATACTATACTATAGTAATATACTATACTATAGTATATACTATAATATACTATAGTATATACTATACAATAGCAGCTCTGCCCCATGTCTGCGAGTCTCTGGACCGGCATATCTGAGCCGGATTTAAGAAAGACTGCTGCAGGGTAGAACTCGATGAGCCGGGCGCTGATAGGCTGGTCTGCTGGGTGGAGGTCTGACGAGAAGTCCGGATGTGCAAAATGGAGGCCCTCATGGAGTGGGGGGGTCGTCTGGCTTGTTGCGAGGCTCTGCTGGGATGGTGGGCCAGGGCTAGAACCCACCATCCCTCCCAGGCGTCTCGTGAGTGGCTGGTCACAGGGAGAGCCAGTAGCAGCTCTGCCCCATGTCTACGAGTCTCCCTGTGACCAGCCGCTCACATCTATAGTAGAAGTACTCTACTATATAGTGTATACTATTGTATAGTATATACTATAGTATATTATAGTATATACTATACTATATACTATAGTATATACTATACTATATACTATACTATATAGTATATTCTATAGTATAGTATATACTATAGTATATTATAGTATATACTATAGTATAGTATACTATATACTATACTATATACTATACTATATAGTATATACTATATGCTATATACTATATATTATATATGTATATATAAGACTATATATGTATATATGTACATTTATATAATGCAAATGCTAATAAATATATCTTAAAATCTGAATTCTTTATAATCCATATCCCTTCTTTTTCATAAGAAATAGAGTAACAAAAAAGTTAAAATTTATAATGGAAATTACAATAACCAATAAGCTTGGATTATTTTTACACTGGATAGGCCATATTTTTCAAATACAGCAGTCTCATCCTAGACTCTGAAACTCCTTTTAACCTCTTTAGCTTTGTTGTGCCATTCTTTTTGAGTATCAGAAGAGCTTAGGTAATAGTACCAGAAACAGTTGTGGGCTCCTGTAGGGAGGTAACACCATTTTGAGAAAGACTTTCCTTGCCCACCTCAATTGCCCAAAGACCTTCAGTGAACAGTAGGCAGCAGAGATAATTGGTAAATGTTTGGAAACCACCTGATGCAAAAAGTGAAACTGTGTGGCAGTGATTCAATCTTCCGGTTTTCCTTCTAAGAAGCAGAAAATGAACTTCTGGATGAGGCATCAAAATAGTGAAACTGATCCTTTGACTGAATGTTGTGCCTTTCAGGATTGGAAGTAATAGGGCATAAAGTTCTCAGTTTCACAAAGATTTTTAGGCATAGGATTCCAAAGCATTTAGCAATTAGGTAGGTTACAGAATGGAAACTTTATTTTCTTTTCTATTTCTCATATTTTTCATTTCACTATATCTCTGAGCTTTATTTAATTATTTTTTAAATTTTTTTTAATTTTATTTTTTATAATTACAAAGATATACAATTAAAAATTCGTATTTGGGTTTTGGTCATACAGTGTTCCAGCACCCATCCCTCCACCAGTGCCCATCTCCCACCAACAACGTCCCCGGTTCCATCCCCCTCCCCCAGCCCTCCTCCATGGCAGGTTCTTTATTTCTTTCTCTTACTCTCTCTTTCTCTTTTCCTTCCCTTCCAGACTATGCATTACAGAACATACATTTAAGGGTTGTCATGTGTATCTTTTGCCTCTATTTAATGCTCAGTTCTAGGTTGGTATTAGTACCCTCGACAATTGTTAGCACACTGTTCCATTTTCTGTCTTACAGCCTCTGACTTCCACAGGTTTGTGAAAATTTCCACCTTTGACAAGACCTCCTGATATGTTTCACCTGACCTTGGATATTGGTATCATAATATGTACATATATATTTATGTCATGCAAATAAATGCAATCATTCTGTATCTGTCTCTCTACTTCTGGCTAATTTCACTCAACATAATCTTCTCCATGTCCATCCATTTATAGGCAAATTTTATAACTTTGTTTTTCCTAACAGCTGCATATTCCATTGTGTAGTTGTACCAAAGCTTCTTTATCCAGTCATCAATTTTCGGGCACTCTGGTTGCTTCCAGATTCTGGCTATTGTCAATAGTTCTGCTATGAACATAAAAGTAGGGATGATGTTTCCGCTGCATATTTTTGGTTTCCCAGAGTAGATTCCCAGGAGTGGTATGGCTGGGTCAAATGGGAGTTCAATTTCTAGTCTTTGGAGGAATGTCCATATTGTTTTCCAGAAAGGTTGTACCAGCCGGCATTCCCACCAACAACGGAAGGAGTGTCCCCTTTTCCCCACATCCACACCAGCACTTGTTGTTCTTGCTCTTTTGAATATATGCCAGTCTCGGTGGTGTAAAGTGATATCTCATAGTTGTTTTGGTTTGCATCTCTCTGATGATTAGTGATGATGAGCATTTTTTTTCATATGTTTTTTGGCCAATCGAATTTCTTCCTTGCTGAAGTTTCTGTTCATTTCTTCTCCCCATTTTTTGATGGGGTTGTTTGTTTTCTTCTTGTAAAGTTCTACCAGTGCCTGATATATCCTGGATATTAACCCCTTATCAGATGGGTATTGGGTGAATATTCTTTCCCATTCTGTGGACTGCTTTTGTATCTTAGTCACTGTTTCTTTTGAGGTGCAGAAGATTTTTAGTTTCATGTAGTCCCATATGTTTATCTTTTCTTCTAGTTGCTTTGTTAGTGATGTTTCATCTTTCAAGATGCCTTTAGCTTCAGTGTCATGGAGGGTTTTTCCCATATTTTCTTCAATTTACTTTATGGATTCAAGTCTGATATTGAGATCTTTAATCCATTTTGATCTGATTTTTGTGCATGGTGTTAGACACAGGTTCAAATTCATTTTTTTACATGTCGCTGTCCAGTTTTCCCAACACCACTTGTTGAAGAGGCTTTCCTTACTCCATTTTGGACTTTTTACACCTTTATCAAAGAATAAGTAATCATGTGTTTGAGGTTGGGTGTCAGGATACTCAATTCTATTCCATATGTCCACAGGTCTGTGTCGGGAACGCCGGCGGGTCCCTGACAGTGTCAGGACAGAGGTTGTCTTCTACCTCCGAGGACGCCGGGAGAACAGATGAAAACTCACAAGTCCGGTGCAGTTCCAAAAATGGCTGTTAATAGTACAAAAGCTCTTCCACAGTACTCCAATATAATGAACAAACTTTAGCTCTGGTCCAAACTTAGACCATACAGGAGAGCCTAAGTCTCCCACCAAAGAGAGAGGATCTCACCCGAGCTGTGTCCTACCCAGAAGAAGGAGCAAAAGGCCCAAGAGCAAAAGTCCAAAAGCCAAAAGCCGCAGGAGCCAAAAGCTGAAGGCTGAGGAACCAAAAGGCAAAAGGTGAAGGGGCCTCAAGTCAGCCCCTTATATACACCAAAGTAATCCAATCGGGAGGGGCATGTCAACAAAGAACTCTAAACAGAGTGTAGTGTCACACCTTATTGCAGGTATAAACAAAGGTTATGCCAAGGACTAAGGAGATTATCTCTTATGTAAAACACTGGAGAGAGAGAGAGGGGCTGATATAAAGTAATACATCTTAACTTCATGAGCTTCATGTAATCTAGATGGTACCCACAAGGTCCTTCTTAGTATTATCTGCACCAGGGTGATTCTGAGTATCTTGTTCTCGTGTTTGAAAGGGTCACTCTCGCCTGCTTAGAGCAAACTAGTATGATCCTTCCTATAGTCTTCCTATAGTCTCAGCGTAGACAGGGTGGTAGTCTCCTGGTAAATTCTAACTGACCCACGCTGGGTGCAGTTGATGTAAAGAGGAGCTGTGCCCAATCTAGAAAACGTAGAAGTTTTAGTAGATGTATAAGTCAGAAGTTATTCAATCAAGGTGACTTCTGTAAGTGCCACACCCTCTAGCAGTGTTTACATAGAAGAGAAATCTCATTAGAATGAACCTTGGCTTAAATAAGATTAAGCTGGGAGTGGGCAAAACAACAAAACTCCCAGGTTAGCTAAACCTGTCCTCCAACAGGTCTGCTTTTATTCTAATACCATGCTGTTTTAATTGCTACTGCCTTGTAGTACAGTTTGAAGTTGGGAAAGGTGATGCTTCCTATCTTCTTTTTCCAGAGGATTGCTTTAGCTATCCTCGGGGGGTTTATTGTTCTATACAAATTTCAGGAGCGTTTGGTCAATTTCTTTGAAGAATGTCATGGGTATCCTTACAGGGACTGCATTGAATCTGTACAGAGCTCTAGGGAGTATTACCATTTTGACAATGTTGATTCTCCCCATCCATGAGCAGGGAATATGTTACCATTTCTTTGTGTCCTCTTTTATCTCTTGGAGCAGTGTCTTGTAGTTTTCTTTGTACAGGTCCTTTACACACTTGGGTAAGTTGATTCCCAGGTATTTGATTTTCTGTGGCACAATTTTGAATGGAATCGTTTCCTTAATATCCCTTTCTTTTCTTTCAGTTATTTGTATATAGGAAAGCCACCGACTTTCGGGTGTTGATTTTGTATCCTGCCACTCTACTACATGCTTCTATTGTTTCTAGGAGTTGTTTGGTAGAGACGTTAGGGTTCTCTAGGTATAATATCATGTCATCTGCGAATAACGATAGCTTGACTTCTCCCTTGCCTATCTGGATACCCTTGATGTCCTTTTCTTCTCTGATTGCTATGGCAAGTACTTCCAGTACTATATTGAATAAAAGAGGTGAGAGTGGACAACCTTGTCTTGTCCCTGATCTCAGGGGGAAGGCTTTCAATTTTTCCCCTTTAGAATGATGCTCGCTGTGGGTTTTTGGTAGATGGCTGTAACTATCTTGAGGAAAGTCCCTTCAATTCCCATTCAGAAAAGAAAACTTTAGACTCTAGCGGATCTCCTGGGCTCCAGGTACCTGTGAAAGTCCAGACGGGAACTGAATTCATGCACTGGGAACATGCAGAGAGTCGCCCCTGGGGGCTTAGTGGGTGATACTTTTAAAACACATAATAGGAGTACAGTCATATAAATTTCAATTTTAAGAAAATTTTGACTTTCTTTTTTACTCCAAGCTAAAGAACTAGCTCAATGGAACAATATGCATTTTATGTTTTTTTTTTTGCAAACATGCCAAAATACTGTAGAGAATTATACATACACATTTCAGAATACGTATTTCATTATAATTAGATTTACAAGCAATGTCTAGGAATTCAACCAAATCAGAAATATAATATATACAATTGTTTAAATTCATAGTACGACAATAATACTATGAAATTTAAGTATTTAAGCAAGTAAATGATCATATGTGTGCCATACAACTAAGAGAATTTTGAATTTAAGCTTCAGAGGCCATAAAATAATTATATCAACTTCATTTCTTGTGAAACGCACACATTTTAAATCCCAAAGTCTTTCTTAAAAAGAAACAAATATGCAGAAAATAATTTTCCTTCCAAAATTTAAAAGTCATCAAGATTTTAACAATTTCAAATCAGAACTTCAAAATGACAATGTTGAAAATTAGCACAAAATACCATATATGGTACTATATATAATATATGAATATATAATCCTTTTTAAATTCTAAAAGGAGAATTTTTCTGCTTTCATTGTTATTACAAATAAATAAATCAATCCTGTTTAAAATATAACACTGATCATGAAAGTTATGAAGAGACTGAGGACCATTCACAGACTAGAGATTAAAAAAGCTTGAATGGAATACATAATTTTCAGTTGAATACATGTCAGGAAAAGACATGATGGAAAAGCTGCTGCAATTCAAACAGCATCTGTATTTTAGTTATATCATTATGCCAATCTTAATTCCCTTAATTTGATCACTGTTCTATTCTTTAATTTAAAAAAACATTGTATTTTAATGTTATGTGGGCTTTAGTTGTGAATTATTATAAATCAATATCTGAATATTTCTATACATATGTTACAATATACTAAATTAACTTAATCACTAAAAGTCCATGTACAATGTTTCTGTAATATGTTAACTTTAGGGGATGCTTGGTGATCAATAGATATTTTCAATACTATCTTTGCAAATTTTTTTCAAAATAAGACCAATATCAAGATAAAACTAAGATCAAAGCAAATTAAAATTATTTCAAAATGTAAAGTGTTAAAACATCAAAAGCTATGTGGAAAAACCCTTTGTTATGCAATTGGGTAGATTTTAGCTATAAATGAAATTAACTCTGCGACATGATGAAAGCAAAATCTGGTGATAAAGAAAAAATAGTTTTTCATCCATTTCAGAATAGTTATTTGGTGGTGTAATTTCCAAAATTGAAAAACTATTTTTCTTGGTACACTTCCTAAAATTCCACAATTAATAGCTCCTGAAAACTGTAATGATGATGATTGATACTTCTTCAAGGAAAGCTGTATTGTCTGCATTATTATATTAGGCTGTAATTACTGTGTTTTTTCTCCTGAGTCATTTCAGATTTAAAAAACTAGGTGAAAAGTGTTTTTAAATATCGCATTACACAGTGTTCTTTAAGACCTTGTCATAACATCATAAACTATAGCAGAATTAAGAAACATAAGCTAAAGGGGTCTACAAAGAGAGCTTGCTAAAGACATGACTAATATGAAACTGTTTCATTTTAAATTATCCCAAGAGAATTAGCTCTGAGGGTTCTACTAAATTCAATCTACTTTCATTATAAATTGAGTGTAATAGCCATAATTAAGGTTACCTTTAAATGCCTAAATTTTAGCTTCTGCTAATTATCTTTGATTAGCCAACACCTTATATTTTATCATACCAAAGGGATATTATATAACATCCCATGATTAGAATACCTTTAGAAGATAGGTAACTTTGTTATTTGAGGTCACAATTCATTACTCTTTATTTTATATAAGTCAACTCTCCTGGTTTTCCCTGTGACATAAATTCTTCCTTTCAGATAATCATTTGGTTTGACATTTCTGGGAGCATTAGTCTTGAGGAAAAAAAGCAAACATATACTTAGAAGGGCACCCATGTGTTATCTACCAGTGGACAAACCAAGTCAAATTTGAAGGTTCTGTACTTTTCCACTGAAGAATAAAAAATATTGTTATAGGATATAGGGGAACCTGAAAGTTCTTCCTGAGGAAAACCTAAGTTTCTCTCCAGAGAGAAGGGTAAAGAATAAGGGATAATGTAGGAGAGGAGGGTGAGGAATAGGAAACTCAGGGCTAGACAACAGGCGAGGTGACAAAAGCAGAAACACAAACTCACATGCACTACCACAAGCTGGAGAGATGTCTTCTAGGTCACAATCTGAGAGGGGATGATGGAAGTTTCTTTGACACACTCAGGATGTCAGCAAATTCTACTGCAGGGAGAAGAGAAAACAATGTCACCTGTGTGAATTGTCTTGTTCCAGATCTCAGTCAACGTAAATTGCAAAATGCTACCTGAAATAGTAACACAATTTTACTGTGTTAAAATATTAACACAATTTTACAGAATTAAAATTCTGAGCACAAATAAAGTGAATGCCAAGGAATGGTCTCATGAAGTCAGCGTAGAACAGTAGCTCTTATTGGAAGGGAAAAGAGTAGCCTAGAAGTTGTTAGAAATCACAAAATATTGCACAGAATGTTATAATAGTGCATGACTGTCAATGTAATTTTCCCTCCACTAAAAGAATAAGATCTTACAAAGATAGAATGTTAGGAAAAAAAAACACCAAGAAATTATACAAATGTCCTACAGCATATTTTGTTTTAATAATTTTAAAGCTACTGGTTGTCGTAGAGGTAAACTAAATGTCTCCAGTCTTCTTAAGGTACTTTTGCCCCACACTCTGCCAGCCCCTGCAGATATTTTTTGTCGATTTTTATTCTACTGTTTGTTTTTCTAGCTGGCTTTCCAATTTCTTGTGACTATTTGGAAGAAACCATTACATCTTCTCAAAATGAAATTTGTAATTGGTATAAACAAAATTATCATATGATTTCAACACCTCCCATACCAAAATGTTCTTTCCAAAACTATTTAACTAATTATCCTTCTAAGGATTTGGCCAAAATACAATCACAGCTTCTTTGTTGAAACAATTTCCCACCTTGTAGAAAATAAACTGTCAGGAGAGACATGGTTTTTATTTTTAGTATTTGCAGTATTTATTTCCATGGATAAAACTTTCTGAGTCTAGCCTTGTTTTATGTGTCTCTGGTTGAACCCTGAGTCTCCATGACTCCAAGCAGTATCATTTCATAATCCTGTTCCATTTCACCTGGCGCCGAGCTCAGAAGTGCCCTAAGTTTGGTTTTATGATTTTTTGTCACCAGCTGAAAAGTCTTAGAAAATTTTAAATGGGAGCCTGCTTTCTTATTTTGCACTGGACCCCACAAATAATATCCTGGTTTGAGATAAAACCTTTATTCAGCCTATACCAACCAGAATATTCTAGCCCCTGCCTGCCAGAGTATTAGAAATTTTCTACCATGCTTGCCCTCATGCTGAAGAAGATAGACTTCAGGAGACTCATTTTCAGTTTGCTACATATGACACATTTGATTCTTAATTTGAAAAAGGTTCTGGTAAGTAACAGAGGAGGAGGTAGGTCATAGAGGGAGGAAAATATAGAAAATCTATTACAAAACCTTCTGTACTTTTTTTTTCAGTTAGAAACAGCATTTTTATTTTTTTTAAGTATTTTATTATACCACCGTGAGATATACAAATAAAAAGATATACAATTAAAAGTTCATGTTTGGGTTTTGGTCATACAGTGTTTCAGCACCCGTCCCTCCACCAGTGCCCATCTCCCACCACCAACATCCCCGGTTCCCTCCCCCTTCCCCAGCCCTGCTCCATGGCAGGTTCTTTATTTCTTTCCCTTTCTCTCTCTTTCTTTTTTCCTTCCCTTCCAGACTATGGATTACAGAACATACATTAAAAGGTTGTCATGTGTATCCTTTTGCCTCTATTTAATGCTCAGTTCTAGGTTGGCATTAGTACCCTCGACAATTATTAGCACCCTGTTCCATTTTCTGTCTTACCTAAACTCTGACTCCCACACGTTTGTGATAATTTCTACCTTTGACAAGACCTCCTGATATATGTTTCACTTGACCTTGGATATTGGTATCATAATGTGTACATATATATTTATGCCATGCAAATAAATGCAGTCATTCTGTATCTGTCTCTCTCCTTCTGGCTAATTTCGCTCAACATAATCTTCTCCATGTCCATCCATTTATAGGCAAATTTTATAACTTCATTTTCTCCTAACAGCTGCATAGTATTCCATTGTGTAGATGTACCAAAGCTTCTTTATCCAGTCATCGATTTTCGGGCACTCTGGTTGCTTCCAGATTCTGGCTATTGTGAATAATGCTGCTATGAACATAAAAGTAGGGATGGTGTTTCCGCTGCGTATTTTTGGTTTCCCAGAGTAGATTCCCAGGAGTGGTATGGCTGGGTCAAATGGAGTTCAATTTCTAGTCTTTGGAGGAAAGTCCATATTGAGAAACAGCATTTTTAAATGGCAGAACGGAATTCAAAATCTAGGTTATGCATCCTAAAATCAAATGAGTAATTAATGATAAGGGATATTAGAACTCATGTAACTTAACTCAAGACTATGAAGAGAGAAAATGCCCAAAACTTAGAGAGAACAAAATAAAGGCACTGTAATGCTTATCCAAGGAACTTTCAAACATACCACAGTCTCTGATAAAATGTCATTTATGAAACTGGTTCAAGATGGAAAGATCTGTGATGCTGCTGAGCATGGACCCAAGCATCTCTTTACAGAGCATCTTTGCATACCCCATGCCCTGCCACTAAGCAGCTCCCTGGAATTTGTCACCACTGCACCACCAGTGCTAGATCCTCATTCAAGTTGGCCTGTGTGAACTTGAGAATAATGCTTGTTAAGGGTGCAAATATTGGGGAGCAGAATTACAAAACTTATCATTCTATGTACTTTTCCAGACCAATATTAGAGTATGGTTCTCACTTTATATAATCCCAGATCTTGATTTGCTAAATATTGCTGGCTCTAAGTAGTAGTTTATTTTCTTTGTAAGTAAGCGTGCCATACGATGCCCCCAAATACATTACTCTTTCCAAATAATTTTATATTTATTGGTTTCTTGAGTTAATTTTATTAAAACACTTTTTTTGAGAGTGTAAAGGTTTTAGGGGTACTGTATTATCACCCCACGCTCAACAGTGTGCCTATATCTTTCCATCACAGTATTATTGATTTGAGGAGGGGTCGGGGGTCTTTTGTATATGTGAAAGTTAAGAACAAAGAATTCAATTCTAGTTTTGCCATGAAGTTAGAGCTCCCCCCCCAGTGATCTATCTGGATGCCTTTATTTCAAAATATTGTTCCTCTTCAACTATTCCAGGTTACATCCAATTAAACCTAAAGTTCAGCCTTTTCAATGCAATTTCCCTCTTCTAAAAATTCACTTCAGTCTGAGATGTAGCTGAGGGCGGAGCACTTACCTTGAATGTGTGAAGCATGGGTTGGAGCTTCAGCACCACACACACACACACACACACACACACACACACACACACACACACCACAAATTCAATTCAACCAGTAAATCCATGCTTAGTGATTCATCTTAAAATATGTTAAATATCCATCATTTTATCCTCTGATACAATATTTAGAAGTCAAATTCAACAACATAAGATATGGGCAAGGAGTTTTCATTTTAGCCCAGAGACTGTCCTTACATTATTATTATTTATGAATTTTCATGACTCTGTGGAGTGGCAGACATTTAACTTCCATAGTCATTAGCAAACAAAGAAAATAGGATAAGAGCCCTACCACTCATACCGCAGTTATTATTTCTATTTCAGAAGCTTTTTAAATGAACCAAGTAATTTTTCAGATTTATCACAGCCACCTTTAGCATTCCTCTCATAAACTGTCTTCAATTTACTGTCTTCTATAAGCCAAGCATGGCACTGCCTGTATCAGTGAATCCATATAACTAGATCAACTACAGGTAGTACCCAAAGGAGTTCATAAATAATTCATGAAGCTAACAGAGAGCCAAGTAGATATTAAATCACTTCTGACTATAAGAAAACTAGTTATGATTTTTTGATTTATTTATTTTGTTGCTTGTTTGTTTCTGAATACCAGAAAAGGTACTCCCTTACTTGGTATCATGGAAATTTAGTCAATGTAAAGGTTGTGTTCTCTCAACCACATGCCAGCTTGTTCCATCTCTCTCCCTTTTTGTTCATTACTCTTATTATTGGATTTCAAAAAATCTTTTCCTCTTTTCTTGCCTCCTAAGAGATTTCATTGAGATGCATAGATCTTAGAGCTAAAACTATATTAAAGATGATTTTGACTTTATAAGAGAAATGTAATAAGGTTAATAAGCTCTTCCCAAATCACAGGAAAGTTTCATTTTCCGTTTCCTGTTCTTTTGTGGCAAGGTTGTACATACCCATTAGCTTCAGGGAACCCCAGGGCATTTATTACACAGATGGCTCTTTTCCTACCACAGCCCATCATTTGAGGAATGTACAACCATGGAGCTCACAGAAACAGTTTTCTGTGAAATGAGATCTTAATTTTTTTTAATTGGGGAATTACATGTCTACATATTTCAATACTTACGATATCTGGTATTTTGAAATTTTCTTTAAAAATGCCATTTTTATCCTTTAAACAAATCTAAAGAGAAATTTACCTGGCATAGGCTCTAGTGACAGTGATGTTAGCAATATTCTATTACATTTCTTCATAACTCTAGAGATTATAATGTTTGTTTTCCCAGCACACTACTCCAAGCAACTAGAATATGATTTGGGAAGGTCAACCAGGTGACGGAAATGAGGAAGCAATGGAGAGTTCAGAATGACCCTTCATGCTTCATGCCACTGTGCTCTATGCTACCCTGTGATTATGCTAGTTACTAAAATGTTTGTGTAATTTAAAGCCAATGTCAAAGTTAGTGCTTGAACTAAAAAGGTTATCAAGATGTGTGGCTAGTTAAAGCAAATTGCCTCACCAAGAAAAAATTGCTGCAGCCTCTGTAATAAGCACAGGTGTTCTGTCACTATTAACTACTGCCAGGAAGTCCAAGAGGAAGAATAAATCTAAGGACAGTCCCAGGTGTTTAACCAGAAAAAGTTTCTTTTCAAGGAATCTAACCAACCACTTGCATCAAAATGTTAGCTTAGGTTTCAGAAACATCCAGTTGCCTTGCTAACCTAGATTGCTTACCATTCAAAGGATTTTGCTAGTGGTAAGCTAGTTTTAGTTAGAAAGAAAATGTTTATTCCAAGGGAGAATATTCATTCTGTAGAGAAACATAGCAATTCAAGAGCTATTCACAGGCCTCAATCAGTTCCCATGAGCAATAGAATAGCCTCAAAGACAGATGCACATCAAGCCTCTTTTATACAGTAGGTCTCATTTTTGTAGAAAGACTTGAAGAGCTTGTTAAAACACAAACACCAAGACAATAGACACAGCTCCCCCTCCACTCCAAATTTGGTTTCAGTAGCTTCCAGGCAGAGGTTGGAAGGTTGGTAGGTTTCTTTTACTTAGGAACTTGAAATGATTTTGATGCTGACCTTCTGGTACCCACTATGAGAAATGATTAAGAAAATAGTTAAGAAAGTCTATAAAACACATCTGATCCAGGAGAAAGGAGAGGGGGTGATCCTTCCTATGTCTCTCTCCATCAATTCCTTTGCCATAGCAAGAGAATTTGTAACAAATAATAAGTGGACCTGACTCTTACTGTTGCACTGAGAGTTATTTCAACATTATAAACAAGCATCAATGATATAATTATTTTTTTTTGTATTTTATTTAGGGCTACCCATTTGTTCTTACAGCTTACTCCTCATCTGTGCTCAGGGATCACTTGAAGCAATGATAACAGTACCATACACTATGTCAGGATCTGAATGGATTCCCAATGTGTGAAAGGCAAGCACCTTAATCTCAAACTATCTATGCAGACCCATAATTCATCTTTTTAAGCTCTGTTTCATGGAATATCAGATTTTAGTGGAAATTCATTAAATCAAAAGCTGTCTATATGTTTAAAAAATTCCCAGAGTTAAACCATCATGAGGTTGTAAACTGAAGGCTAAATGATAAGAGAATTTGCCAAAGCGGTTTCTAACTAGAATTTCTTTCATGACTATATTGTAAAAAATAAATTCTTAACTAGTGGTTCTAAGTTATTAATTATTTGAAGATGTAAAAATTTAAGGCAACATCAACAAAAAATGAAAATAGTCAACAAACTGTACTTCATCCACCAATCTGAGAAAACAGCTAAATTTACCCCAATGTTTCTAGGTGGCTCAGGTTTTCTTTTGAAAAGTAAATTGACGGTTTCATCTAGATAAGCCAAAATAATAAAAACAAGAACTCTGGCATAAGTAATGATATGAGCTTTAGACTGAAACTAAAAAATGCAAGTGTTGGCTAACACAAAGTTTTGATGTAGCATCTTAATATCTCAATCCCATCATCCATAAAATGGGGATTAATAATGTTTTCCTCCCTTTTAGCACGCTTAAAGGGGATAACCAACAAAGCAAAAGGTTGTAAATTATTTTGTTGGCCTCCTGTGTTGCTGCCAAATAGAAAAAGTTTAATTTAAAAGCTGGGATTTTTTAGAAGCTCTAAAATATTACAAAACGAGTCACATTTCATGCCTAATTTAAAACATCAGGGGTTCACACAAGTTGTTTATAATGATATTTTCCAATTCCCATGTTATTTGATGATTTATACACCTTCAACTATTATGGTTGAACCTGGTCATTGCTCTCTAATCATGACTCTGTTTTATCAATACGACCAGCTCACATAACTGTCTATATCTTCAGGGGATTAAACACTTTTTATCTAGACCCAGGAAGAGTAAATTCAAAGATGATAAGAAATTTCTGGTTTCAAGCTCAATGTGTTATTTATTTAGGTCTGAAAAAGAACTATTATATAGAAGTTTAGGAAGGCTTTTTAAAGCACTGATAAAATCTGTACATCAGAATGGCTCTGAAATTATTTTAATACCTTAGAGCTCTTATGCATTGAACTAAACTTTCCACAAAATAGGCTGATACCCCTTTTGGATTTTTTAGCCTGAAAAAGACAACAGCTGAGTCAAGAAAAATAAAATACAAAACAACAAAACTGTAAGTACCAACTTTTGAACCACCACACAAAGGTAAACAATATTTGTATATTTCAAAGACACTAGAAGACCATAAACTCTCAATAGAGTTTTGCTGTGTGTCGGGGCCCTGGCCAGCAGCCCCGGTACAAATGAGGAAGACCTAGATCTTGTCGAAATTCATCCCTGCAGAAAAAGGAGAGGGATAAAATTGGGAGAAACTCTGCCTTGCCCCTGCTGCTGAGAAAAGAAAGAAAGAACAACACCCATGCAGCTGGGAGTTCTGGATAGCAGTACTCAATTTACAAAACACAGTTTAAGTCTTTTATACAATATTTGGGTGGAGGGGGTACAAGCACACATCACAGGATATTTGCAAGCTCCTGGGCCATTGTAACAGAAAGCAGCCACAGATTGAACATTTGCAAGGTAACAATTGCAAGATAACAATCATTGATTTACCAGAGGTCAGAAGACCAGGCGCATTCTGCCTCACCTTAGCTCAGATAAGCACAGATTTTTTGGGTGTAACCATATGGGCAGGGCCCATTTCTGGGTCCTGCTCTTAAGGCCTTGTGGCAGAAAAGTGCTGGACCCTAAGGCTAGCAGCTCAGAACCCAGCAGCTGTGCTCAAAAAATACAGAATTGATAGAACTGGCTAAGAGATAAAGTAAAAGTACAAATTGCCAAGCTCTAGTCTTTGGAGTCAAGGGAAATAGATACCTGAATTCTTAGTAGTGTCTGAAATTCTTGCTTCAAAAGGTATTGGTGGCAATTCACTTGCATTAGCATCACCTAGAAACATAATGATCAAACATTAGGCTCTACTCCAGACACACTTAATTAAATTCTGTCATTTAACATGATCCCTCAGTATTTTATCAATTTTATGTACACACAAATAATCTCCAGATGATTCTTATATTCAAACAAGTTTAGGAACTGATATAATGGGAAAAATGACTCCAGACAAGTTCTGTTTCTGCCAATAAACAATCCTGGGCTTCTCCTGCAAATGCTGACAAGTAGGAGATCAAGCATGAGTTTTACTGCTGAACTTTTTTTTATTAGAAGGTGCTCCAAAATAGTGCTCAGAAGGCCCAGGGGCTCCTCCATTTCTTGGCCAAAATGGCTGGTAGTTCAGTGTGAGGGCCTGAGGACACAGTGCTTCCACAGTATTTGGGGGCCACCAGAGCCACACCCCATGTTGCTCAGGGAACATGTGGTGTTAGGGATCACACTGGTCTCCAATGCATGCAAGACATGTCTCTATGTGCCCCAAATTCACGTTTTTTTCCCCCTCCCAAATTCACGTTTAAATGTTGCTGAGTCTTCAAAGACCAAAAGATTCTATAAAGGTAATGTAGAGAAATAGAAAAGATAGAAAACTAGCTGGTAAAAATATTCTAATTAAACAGGTGGTGAGGATCTACCATATAGTAGGTAGGTGGCTATCTGTATTTGTTGGAGCCTCGCTCCATTTGTCTGCTTCCCTGCTCAGATGGCAAAGAACCACACTCATAATGCAACAACACACAGGGTTTATTCCAGTTGGCTGGGGCTGATCACTTCACTGAGACACGCAGGTCCTAGTGAGAATGTTCGACCCAGGGGAGAAAGCAGGCAGGGATTATATAGGCCTGCCAAGGTCATTACATGCATCATATCCATGCAAATTCATATAGTCATTAAACTTAAAGAAAAGCATATTGCAAACATTTCATCCTAAAAAGGTGGTGCAAACTTAAGGAAAGACAAGAGAAGTGGTATGTCCTGTTCCAGTCATGTGCTTAATCAACCCTGAAGACATCCTGCCCACAGCCTATGGTGAAACTATAGTGTCTAGATGACCAGGATATATATGCATGGACAATAACTTGTTTGTCAAGGCCCCAGGGCTTACATAGTTGGGGCCATAGCAGGGCCTAACATATTATACACACACACACACACACACACACACACACACACACACACACACACACACACGTGTTCATATGTGATGAACTGAATAAATGGATTAGAACAACTTTTCTCAGTTAGGGCCCTGGACCCCCAAGAAATTACACAAAAATCATATTTGTTGGAGGAAAGGTTTAGCTAATCTGGGAACTTTGTTGTTTTGCCCACTCCCAGCTTAATCTATTTAAGCCAAGGTTCATTCTAATGAGACCTCTTCTATGTAAACACTGCTAGAGGTGTGGCAGTTACAGAAGTCACCTTGATTGAATAACTTCTGACTTATACATCTACTAAGACTTCTATGTTTTCTAGATTGGGCACAGCTCCTCTTTATACCAACTGCACCCAGCGTGGGACAGTTAGAATTTATCAGGAAACTACCACCCTGGCTACATTGAGACTATAGGAAGGCTATAGGAAGGATCATACTAGTTTGCTCTAAGTAGATGAGTGTGACTCTTTCAGTACACAAGAACAAGATACTCAGAATCACCCTGGTGCAGATTATAATAAGAAGGACCTTGTGGGTACCATCTAGATTACTTGAAGCTCATGAAATTAAGATGTATTACTTTATATCAGCTCTCTCTCTCCAGTGTTTTACATAAGAGATAATCTCGGGATTAGTCCTTGGCAGTAACCTTTGTTTATACCTGCAATAGGGTGTGGCACTGCTCTTCTACACTCTGTTTAGGGTTCTTTGTTGACATGACCCTCCCTGTCACAAATCGGATTACTTTGGTGTATATAAGGGACTGACTTGAGGCCCCTTCGCCTTTCACTTTGGCTTTTTGGCTCCTGCGGCTTTTGCTTTTGGCTATTGGCTTTTGGCTTTTTGCTCTTTGGCCTTTTGCTCCTTCTTCTGGGTAGGACTCATCTCAGGTGAGATCCTCTCTCTTTGGTGGGAGACTTAAGCTCTTTTGTATAGTCTAAATTCAGACCAGAGCTAGAGTTTGTTCATTATATTGGATTGCTGTGGAAGAGCTTTTGTATTATTAAAAGCCTTTTTGGAACTGCGCTGAACTCGTGAGTTTTCATCTGTTCCCCTGGCATCCTCAGAGGTAGAAGAGAACTTCTGTCCTGACACTGGTGGGGACCCAGCAGCTTCCCTGCCACATGTTTATAAAAAAATCACTAAATGAGGGTCAACAATAAGGATTAGGGCCACAGGAAGGAAAACAAGTTGAAAAGAGAAGCTCCCAGGAGAGAAAAAGACTGAGAAATACTGGATTATACTCATTTTTTTTTCCCAGTAGTGATTTTGTGCTGTGATAATGCAAGGTATTGCATTAGTTGATGTTTGGAGAAGGTATACAGGATTACTCTTCATTATTTATTATAACTATACGTAAACTTACAATTTTATTTAAGATTTTTTTAAAACTGAAACTCCTAGTCCAAATTAATCAGATTAATTTGGAATCTAAGATACAGTAAAACCAAATATTTTCCTAAAATGACCTTACTAAAAAGAAGAAGAAAATTGGTAAACAGTCTATGGTGAATGCTGCATCAAATAAGAGAATCAGACACTAGACTGTATCTGTGTGTCTTCTGCCTTATACTGAGGAATAAAAATTGCACCACTTTTATCTATTCACTAATGTAACCACTATTGAGTTCAGCCACTATATAAATTGTCCATAAATCAAGACAAGCAGAAAAAAAAAGAGAAAATATATCTCCTATCATAAAAAACTATTAAAACTACCATCAGAGAATAGAAAACCAAGTTCTTAAAAAAGAACAAATTTAACTCATTGTTAAGTTTCAGCTGCTT
The DNA here is from genome assembly GCA_021461705.1 of Cryptotis parvus. Classification (NCBI taxonomy): domain Eukaryota; kingdom Metazoa; phylum Chordata; class Mammalia; order Eulipotyphla; family Soricidae; genus Cryptotis; species Cryptotis parvus. The sequence continues at coordinate 10,790 of JAJIBD010002496.1, read as the reverse complement.
TTTTTCTTTCATAACTTGAAGAGGAAACATTTCATATCTTAAGAGAGACAAGTACTATAAACCTACTCAAAGTTACTTAAGATCAAAGTAAACAGAAAATATTTTATTTTGGAAGCTCTATTTTTGAATTTATAGTCTAAAAAGTATGCTTAATGTGATCTGTTTGTAAGAGAGAGAAAAGAGGGGAAAATAATATAGAGGAAGAGGAGGAGGAAAAGAAAAGAAGAAAGAAGAAAAGAAACCACTTATAAATCAAGTAAAGAATATGTATAGCTAAAAATACTCCCAATCCAACAATTACACCTTAAATTATTAAACATCAACATAATATAATAAAAAGTCACTTAATTTTATTTTGTTTATGCATGAAGATAAATGTTTTATGGGACTTTCTTGGAAAGGCCATCAGAATTGGAACTTAATGCTGTGGCATATATTTAGATAATGAGTATTAACAAACAAGTTTCCATATACTATATGTGAAGCAGAGTAATTAGTAGTTGTTGAATGAAAGAAAACAGCAGAATTCTACTCTACTGTAATAAGGAATAGGTGGTGGTGGTTTGGTGTGGGAGGGGGATGGCCATGGGGGGATGGGCTTTGGGAAGCAAAAGTTAGGACAGGAGGCATCTCACTGTCATAATCGTTACTGGCTTTTAACCAGTAGCATAGAAATATTGTTTTGCTTTACAAAAGTGTTCTATTTTTATTTTCATTAAAGCCTAGGAAGCAAATAGAAAGCGATGTCATGTAACAGCAATCAGAGTTCATCTGAGCCATCAAGTTTATGTTAAAGAACATGCATACTTATGTCTATTACTTGAGTTTAAAAATCTACATTTTCCTGTTAAAAGCACTTTGGATGGTACATCTTTCTAGTGCTTCTGCATGAAAATATGGCTTATTTCCTTCTTGATAGGCAACATAAATGCTCACTAAGACATAAGTCCTAATTTACGTCAAGAGGGCTGAACTATGGTGACCATGCAATGTGTAGTCAAGCTGAATTTTTTTTTAATTAATTTTATTTAAACACAGTGATTTAATTTTTATTTTATTATACCAATGTGAGATAAACAATTACAAAACTGTTCCAGATTAGGTTTCAGTCACACAGTGTTCCAGCATCCATCCCTCCACCAGTGCACATTGCCCACCACCAATGTTCCCTGACTTCCTCCCCCCACCCCAGCCTGCCTCTATGTTGGATGACAGATCTAACTAATCTGGGAGCTTTGGTGTTTTGCTCACTCCAAGCTTAATCTATTTAAGCCAAGGTTCATTCTAATGAGACCTCTTCTATGTAAACACTGCTAGAGGGTGTGGCAGTTACAGAAGACACCTTGATTGAATAACTTCTGACTTATACATCTACTAAGACTTCTACGTTTTCTAGATTGGGCACAGATCCTCTTTATACCCACTGCACCCAGTGTGGGACAGTTAGAATTTTCCAGGAGACTAACACCCTGGCTACGTTGAGACAATAGAAAGACTATAGGAAGGATCATACTAGTTTGCTCGAAGCAGGCGAGTGTGACCCTTTCAGTACAAGAGAACAAGATACTCAAAATCACCCTGGTGCAGATAATAATAAGAAGGACCTTGTGGGTACCATCTAGATTACATGAAGCTCATGAAATTAAGATATATTACTGGCTATTATGAATAGTGTTGCTATATATATCTCTCTCCCCAGTGTTTTACATAAGAGATAATCTAGGGATTAGTCCTTGGCATAATCTTTGTTTATACCTGCAATAGGGTGTGGCACTGCTCTTCTACACTCTGTTTACTGTTCTTTGTTGACATGACCCTCCCTGTTGGATTACTTTGGTGTATATAAGGGGACCTGGCTTTTTGGCTCCTCGGCTTTTTGCTCCCTTGGCTTTTTGGTGCCTTGACTTTTGGCTTTTTGCTCCTTCTTCTGGGTAGGACTCATCTCGGGTGAGATCTTCTCTCTTTGTTGGGAGACTTAGGCTTTTTTGTATGGTCTAAGTTCGGACCAGAGCTAGAGTTTGTTCATTATATTGGAGTGCTTTGGAAGAGCTTTTGTACTATTAAAAAGTCTTTTTGGAACTGCACCAGACTCGGGAGTTTTCATCTGTTCCCCCGGCGTCCTCGAAGGTAAAAGAGAATTTCTGTCCTGACACTTTTAGGGACTCCAGCGGCATCCCTGACACCTCTATAGGCTCTCTCTTTCTCTCTCTCTGTCTCTCTCTCACTCTCTCCCTCTCTCACTCATTCATTCTCTTACATATTGTGACTTGCAATATATACATTTTGGGGTTATCATTTATATCCTTTTGCCTACCTTCAATGCTCAGTTCTAGGCTGGTATTGCCGGCCTATTATTAGCACACGGGTCCCTTCTCTGTCTTACCTAAACCCTGATTCCCACACAAGTGCGGGAATATTCCACCCACCAACAAGACCTCCTGATCCATATTTTATCTGGCCTTGGATATTAGGATCATATTTTTACTTTATTTTCCACAAATGAATGCAGTCATTATATACCTGTCCTTTTCCTTCTGGCTAATTTCACTCAACATAATTCTCTCCAAGCCCATTCATTTATAGGCAAATTTCATAACTTCATTTATCCTTACAGCTGCATAGTATTCCTTTGTGTAATTGTACCACAGTTTCTTTATCCAGTTGTCTGTTCTTGGACACTCAGGTTGTTTCCAGTTTCTGGCTATTACGAATAGTGTTGTTATATTATAGTATTTTTGGCCTCCCAGGGCATATTGCCAGGAGTGTTATTTCTGGGTCAAATGGGAGCTCAACTTCTAGATTTTGGAGGAATGTCCATATTGTTTTCCAAAAAAGGCTGTACCAGTCAACATTCCCACCAACAATGGATGAGTCTCTTTCTTCCCACATCCACGCCAGCATTGGTTGTTCTGGCATATGAAAACATTGTGGTTTTAAAAGTTGTTCATAGTACAATTTCAAGTATTCAGTATTACAAGTCCCACCATATGTATGCCCTTACCACCACCAAAAACTCTCGTCTCCCACATACCTCAAATCCCCATGCCTGCTCATTAGCAGGCCCTAATTTTATTACTTATTACAAAATATATCTTGGAATGGTAGTGTTAAAGTCATACCTTTTAACTGGGTTGTTACATGCAAATTGGACCATTTGTGGTATTGCTTTGGCTTACTGAACTTATTAAACGTAGTGGAGTTCTACTCATTTTTTAACAAAGATACGCATGTTAATTTCTTTTGAATGAGCAATATTCAATCCTAAACCCACCACCATTCCAACTATGGACAAGTTATTTCAAATTTTCCCTAATACTACTTGAGCCTGACCTAAGCAGACACTCAGTAATTTATTTTGTATTGTTTGTTATAGCTAATTTGCTGATGGTCAAAATATATTTCCTTAGAAGAAAGTTAACGAGGATTGTTTAATCTCTCAATGGAACAATTGGACCATTGAGTCTTTTGTATAAGAAATTACTGATATGTTATGACAGAATAGGCATTGAGACTACATATTTTGGTATTGGGTGCCTTACACTTGCATCTATAAAATATGATATTTACTGGTTAACAGTATCACGAAAGCTTGAGATGTCACACTGCTGCAAATGCGGCTACACACCCCAGGATTTCCACATACTGTAACTCAGTTTTTCAACCATGGCCAGTGATGAGATTTCTTTGGCACATGAGGCAGTTCATAGGGTCAACCACCCCATCTTCTGGATCACATGGAGAGGGAGGGGTCCCATCCTGTCTCTGCAAAAGTCTGGTGAAGTTGGTCGCAGAACCTTGTATACATGGGGTTTTCAACAGATTCACTCATGGATGGGGCTCATACGAGCAGTGGAGTCCAGTCTTGAGCAAGGCAGCGATTGTGAGGAGTGGAAATTTTTCACTATCGGGACTGCACTGGGACAGGTCTTCCCCTAACTGGTCTCCCTCCAAGTTGTCCCTGTGGCTGAATCCCTTTTAAAACTCTATAGAACCACTCTGTAGATGTGAACCTGAATTCCTTGGTTTACCCAAACAAGTTCCAAATGAAATAGTTATCTCTTAGTGCATTTATTATATCGCAATCATTGCAGATACATCCTAAGATATTTTTTGGTGTCTAAAAAAATAATAAAATAAAAATCAGAAATACAACTAATGTAGAATGACAGTAATGTGACTGTAAAGTGAGAAGGAAAGAATTCTTTATTCTCTACACTTTCTCCCTAGGTTTGCTCCTTCTGACTCAGGGAACACTCTACCTGCTCTTTCTACCCCATTATACTCCTAGAGGATGTCAAGTATACACAAGAGAGCATGAAGCAAGAAACAATATCAGCAAAGGTCTCAATAAGTGATTATTTCAAATAAAATTGGATGCAAGCTCTGTCAGAGTTACCGTGAGGAATATGATTCACCTAGGGAAAAAAATCTTAAGATCTCTGCAGTTTCACTGCTGGAGAAGCCAAATATCAGAATATTATGTCATTCTTCACTTCTTTTCCCTTGATATCTGCTCACTCTCTATATACATATGTTTAAATCTCTTGAAGCATTGGTATTACTGCTATATTATTTTTCCCCTTTGCCACTCTTAGAAGATTCCACCTCTAAAATATGCTGATTCACATATATTTTCTTAAAAATTACAAAGTGAAAAGAAGTGAATTCATATCATGAACTTTTTTTCATTTTGAATCATATTTTTCTATGGACATTCTGTATATAGCCAGCGGCATCAATCTGGTAATTTTCAGAAAAGTAAATTAATTCAGAGGAAAAAAGCTACTGTCTATTCTGACTTGGCACATTTCTGATAATGGGAGAAGAAAATAAATTAGCTTCAACCTCTGAGCAAAAGAAAGGAAATGAGAAAGGAAATCAGATTTACATTCTACATATTTGTCATCAAATAGGTATTAAAACCTCACTGCTACAAGCCAAAACATAGATTTTTAAAGCAAGAATTTACTGAGCATGTATACATAGATAAATACAAGTATACTAATACTTAATACATTTCCAAAAAGTACCTGTATGGCCACTCACAGATCACAGAAAAATTCACAGAATTATGACATCACCCCAGTAATCTGCATGACCTAACCAAGTCCATATATTTCCTTTCCCAAAACTACCTCTATATATTTAGTGTTACTTTCATCTCTGTCATTTAGTTCTTCCCTCTATGGGGCATTATGATGCAATATTAACACTTTTGTATCTGGATTTTTTAAGTTAATATTAAATTTGTGGGTTTTTAATTATTTTACTCTTCCGGTCATTGCACTAAACAGCAGTCATTTATCCTTAGCGATGCATAGTATTTCCTTGTGTCTGGGGTTTTTGATTTGTCTGTTTGTTTTTATAATTTATTTTTATTGAATCGCAATGCAATACAGCTAGAAGGCTGTTCATGATCATTGTGTGACTGAGCATTGTCAGTCACACAATGCTCCAACACCCATCCCTCCACCAGTGCACATTTCCCACTATCAATATGCCCTTGACCCTCCTGCCACCCCCCTACCCCCCCACACCCAGCCTGTCTCTATGGCAAGCACTTTCCTTCATTCTCCCTCTTTCTCTCTCCCATTGGGCATTATGGTTTGCAATACAGATACTCAGAGGTTAGTATGATTATATTTTTATTAACTTTCTCATTCTACTATTGATGTGCATTCAGTTGTTTTCAGTTTGGGACCATGACAATTGTTATAAATTCTCTTAAATAAGTCTTTTTGTTGCCTATATATAAACATTTCTGTTGGACATAGGAATAGAATTGCTAAGCATATGGTATAGAGATTTGCCAAGCAATTTTCAAATACCTTTTCAATGTATAAAGGCAAATTGTCTTATGGCTAAACATGCAGAGTTCCCAATTTTCTATGTCCTCATCAAAATTATGAAAGATGGTACTGTTCATTTTTTAAATTTTGGTTATTATGGTATATGCCTGGTATTATCTTATTTTGCTTTTAAAACTAATCTCCTTGACTACTAATAAAATTATTATTTTATAAATTTGCAACATATGAATATTTTCTTAGCAAAATGTTTATTTTGCCAGAAAGGGTATTTAAAATGTCTAAGCTTTCTTTCCCATTCAGAGGAAATAAAGTTTCCTTGGCCTATTCATTCAAATTGTTGCTAGAAAGTTTATCACTTGTATCACTTGTCTTCCCATTGTTCATCAATTTTCTTGAGGGGTGCCAGTAACATCTCCAATATGTTACTGGACGTGCTAGTATAGTCCAATGTCATCTGCTTGCTCCAGGAACACAAAGAGCCTCAAATTGTTTGTTCAGGTCATGGGAATGAGTTCTATTATTGTTATTGTTTTGGGCATATTGAATATGACATGGGGAGCTTGCCAGGTTCTGCCATGCTGGCGGGATACTCTTGGTAGTAGGTAGGCTCTCAGATCTTGCATTTACTGATGTACCGACACAATGGAGAGAGCTAGTAGCAGCTCTGCTACATGTATCTGTGTCTCTGGATCACAGCTGACAGTCCGGGAGCAGTTTGTGATCGGGTCCACTGGGCCTCCCGGTTGGGACACAGGTGGGGTAAAGGGACCCAACTCCATCTTCATGAAAGCCTGGTGACTTTAGCTGCCAAGACCTACATACCTGGGCTTGAAATTGGCTTCTCTGTAGAAGAGCAGAAATTATCTTTCTATAGAGAAGCAGAAATTATCTTTTTAAATAAAAAATATTTACTGTATGTTCTTCAAGCATATCCCACACAGACTGGAAAAGCGCCTTGTCCAAAAAGCTTTCGTTAAAAAAATTTTTCAGTGTCAGAGCGATACTTCAGCATGTAGGGCATTTGTCTTGCAGCAGCCTACCAGGGTTCAATCCCTGGCATCCCATATGGTCCCCTGAGGACCGCCAGGGGGTCCTCAGTAATTCCTGAGTGCAGAGCCAGGAATAACCCCTGAGCATTGCGGGGTGTGACCCAAAAAAGCAAAAAAAAAAGATGGTCATACCTGTAATGCTCAGGGGTTGCTCATAGCAATGCTCCAGGGATGATGTAGGATGCTAAGGATAGAATCCTAGTAGGCTAAGAGCAAGGCAAGCACCTTATTTGCTGCACTATCTCTTCAGATCCCAACTTTTGTTAAAAAAAATAACATTTATGGGGCCAGAGCAGATAGGGCATTTGCCTTGCAGGCAGCTGACCTAGACCTAGGTTCAATTCTTTGGCATCCCATATGGCCCCCAAGCATGACCAGTAGTATATGACCAGGTCATATTACATATATATATGTATGTATGTATGTATGTATACACATATATGTATATATACATATGTATATATAAGAATATAATATGTTTTAAAATATATATTTTTGATTTTTTGGAATGCCAAAGATTAAACTTGGGTTGGCCATGTGTAAGGCAAGGGCTATACCCACTTCACTATCCTTTAGTCCTTCATCCCTGATCTGACCCTTCTTGTGAAATATTTTAACTAATTAATTGATCTTTAGCAAATTACTTCTCTCACTCTCTGTCTCTCTCTTGCATTTACGTCTCACCCAGTAATGCTCAGGGGTTACTCGTGACTGCACTCAGGAATTATTCATGACAGTACTCAGGTGATCATACAGGATGCCGGAGATTAGATACAGGATTGACCCCATGTAAGGCAAAAAAAAGCCCTTCACACTATAGCCCTGCACTATCGCTCTGGCCCTCAAAAAAAAAGGTTTTATGAAAAAAACTTTTTGAGGAAAAAACTTTATATATATATATATATATATATATATATATATATTACTATCTTGCATGTAATTATATGTGTATACACATATATTCATACATATATAATGAAATAATCTCCAAAAATATTTCATCTTTAACTGAATTCTGTCTACTAAAAAGATGGATTAAAATTATTGGAATTTAAACCTGTAAACTGAATTATATTACCTACTGTTACCCAAAGGACAGAATTTCCTCCTTAACAATTAATGGAATCACAAACTTAAAGATTCAACAGATCATTTTATCATTAATCTGTCAGTGTCAAAGCTGTAGTTCTGTTCAGTTTTACATAGAGTTTGGACCTTTCCCAAAAGGAAGCTCAGGTTTGATGGGTAGTTTTTAGAATCCTGAGAAAGTGACAGAAATCATATCACAGAAAGGAATAAGGAAGAGAATTCTACCTTCTATGATGTCGTACAAAGTAAGACTGCAGCTTAAATTAAGAATACACTGTCTAGTGGCTTTGAAAATCCTTTTTTGTTTTTAACTTTAAAGTGGCCTATTAAATTGCTCTGTGA